>ML796534.1:155299-166346 GCA_009831015.1 Picea engelmannii
ATCCAAACAAATAAAATCTCCACAAATTTTATTACCCTTCTACCTGCACGCTTGAAACTTAGATACCTAGGCTAGGTCCTCTTCCCTTCTCTCGTGCAACCTCATCTTTAACCATTTCATCGTCACACCCTTACCAAATTATACATACATCCTCATCTCTAAATTTCACCGACGAACATGCTTCATAACATCATCTTCAGGGATTAACAGCTCCCCCAACATCACCCTCATGATCTTATCCATGTTTATCGACGACGACGCGCCCTTTTTTCTTTCCCTGTCATAATCCAACTAGCAGCACCGAACCGGATCTCGAATCCACGTAAATATTATTGTTCACTTTGGGCCCACACCTCAGTATGTACATAATACCATCTGATCACCTCAACGTGGCATGTTAGTATTGACTTACCCTTTTTGGTGAAAGCTTGTCATCGTTGGAAGTTTCATAGCGCACTTACCTCTTCACCTCCACCTTTCACCACTGACAACACTATCCTGGCTTTCTAACGATTGCACATCAACTAATACTATGGACCAGATGAACCTGGCCATTGTCGAATAACTCACCACCATTGATCTGACACTTATCCAGTACCTTTCCCCCACAATTACCTCAATGTCTCATCAACACCATTAAATAAAAGGTTGGCACCCAACGGTCATATCGATGAACGTTAGAAGGGTCATCAGTACATATTAATCATTGGTATTAAGGTTAAGTGGTCCAATAATGATTTATCATCGTCGAAGGTTTTCTCATATTCGTATTGACATCTCTTATCAATATCAATTTCTGACGATGATGGTTGTTCAACGATCCTGCCTTTTCAATCTTCCCACTCCTCAACAATTATAACTTTCTAGCACCCGTGAATGCATTTATTTTTCCATGTACTACCCTAACCTGGTATAAGTTGTATCACACCTTGTTCATTGATTACACTAGGGTTTGGAGGGAATTTGTGAAGTGTTTATACAACTTCAAGACTCTAGTTTTTTTCCACTTGCTTTTTAAGTAAGATAAACGTTGTGTTCTCGAATTTATGTTCTCTCAGTTTGATTAATTATTGTCCTCTATTTCTAAGTGAGTATCCTGCACATCATTTTAATATTGGTATTTCTTTCTCTGAAATGACTCTATTAACTATCGACTGTCTATTTGTGCAGGTGACCAAATGTCCCAGATGTTGACCAGGAAAGGAAAAATCCAAACTTCTGGAACACCTGTTCCAACTTCAATCCCCGAGTCATTCAATATCGTTGATACGGACAACTATGATGGAATGGAACACTACCTTAGCTATGCCGAGATTCTGTATGTGTTCCAAAATGAAAGGTTCCTATATGATGAGCCAGACATTGATGCGTAAAGGAATATCCGAAAAAGCGACATTCATATAGTAGGTGTCTACTCAGAGTTGTTTCCTTATAATGACCCAAGAAGATGGTGTTTTGTGTATCTACAAAAATATACAGGAGTAATAGTCAATTCTTTGGGTCTACTGATCATGTCACTCAAAGAAGAAGACATCCAAGCTAGATATCAGACCTCAGAACCTATATTATCCCTGAACAAGTCGTTCCTAGACCAATTCGGGGTTAAACATGAAGACTTTGAGACCATAATGGAATATTGGTTTTACAATGAAGAATGGCTAGTGAAAAGGGGGCAAAGGTATATCCCGATACGATAACTTTAAGAGACCTTACATGATGCTAAATACCATGATATGAAAACTTTATGGTGAGGAAACTAGCACCCATTTCAAGATGGAGTGGTTTCCCATGGCTTACACAGTAGTCCAGAAGGGTCAAGCATTCAACTGGGTGAGCATCCTTTCTTTCATCATCACTAAGCATATCCAATATCCCAAAGGTATGAAAAAACCTGGTTTCTACATGTCTTCTTATCTCATATATGTTGTGTGTGCAACAAATTCATTCCCCACATTTAGTTGGGCATGGACCCTGGAAAAGGGCTCGATCCATTCGTATCATTCACAACCGTGGTAAGTAAACTGCAAGGAATATTTATATGAGATCTACGACTATTTCCTCTCCCCCTTGCACAAAGATATCTTTGGTCTTTTCCCACATGGTATCTCTCCAGGGGCTATCAAAACCTTAAAGGAGACCAGGAACTGGTATACGAATAAATACTACACCTATGTCAGGATCTATGGGGACACATGACCACCACACCTGCTACCCAAATATGTTCCCAGAAATTTATTTCCTAGGGAAATAACATACCATACTTTGGAGAAAGGGGCCATTAACTACCTATCAGAAAAGAACAAAAGGTACTGGCCAATTTTCCCCCTCCACATAGGCTCATACTTGTTATAGAACAAGAAGAAATATGAAAAGGAATTAGAAACACTAAAGGAATTATGCCTTTGTCTCGGAGAGCCCAAATCACATGACCCCCAAAATGTGGTGTACAAACACATGAAATCCATCAGGATGGCGCCACAAATTATGCACGAGGCCCAGTTCTTGGAATATGTCTTCTGAGGCGCTTTAAGTTTTTAGGAAGAGGTAGAGAGGCTCACCACTGATGCTACTCAACATCAACTAAGGAAAGAGGAAGAGTAGGATAGAGGAATGAGGCTATAACAATTTAAAGCCCTCCTCCTCAAAGAAAAAGAGAGGCTAAATGAGGAAGAGAAGAAAAAGAGGGATAAAGAAGCTGAACTGATGAGAAAAGCCGAAGAATATGAAGAAAAGTACTAGAAAATAAAGAAGAGGGAAGCTGAGGAGAAACAAGATACGCTGGAGAAAAGCTTGAATAAAGATCTTCCTCCAGGGAAAAACAATACAAATGAAGGAGAAACAACAAACACAAGACAATCAACATCGAATGCACCGGGAAAGGCCCAGGAAAAGAAGAAAAAATATAAGGTTGACATTCTCGATGTCCTAGACAACAAGTTAGAAGGTGACAATGAAATTATCACTGTAAGCCCAGATTTTGATCTAGTTAACACCCCTATAGAAGAATGCACTTGCTTAGCCTCTATCTCAGGGAGTTTATCACTCTCTTTTGAAGGAATCGACTTCGAAGGAGCAATAGTTGTCATTGGTGATTACTATTACAACCACAAGACACGAGCTATCGAGAAGAGAACCCATAAAAGGAAAAGAGGAAAAGTTGATGTAATCCAAGAATCTCTCGAAAGGAGCATCAAATGGAAAGTTGGACCATATTTGAAGGATAATGTGATACAAGAATCCTCAACACTCAACGATTTTGCTGGTGTGAACATTGTATCAGTCCATGAAGTCACGAGAGCACTTGATGCTGCAAAATTCAGGGTCACTGAGTTGGAGATGACCCTGGAAACCATTAAGGAAACTATGGCTAGTAAACATAGGAAGGAAATCCAACAAATAAATCAAATCCATGAAGAGGATTTGGAGAGATGGCTCAAGGCATAGGAAAAATATTTACAGGCAAGATTCATCGAAACAACCTCCCTCACCCAAAAGTCCCATGTAAGTGAGATGGAAAATATTAAAACCACACATGAATAGGAGGTAACAAGGCTCAAAGGAGAGTTGGATGAATTGAGAACTTTTAACGAAAGAGGTGAAAACGAAATCAGGAAGATACAACTAGTCAACGATCTCTTGAAGAAAGTTGTATGGGAAATAAAAAATGAAATAGTTGCTCTTGAAACCATAAAAGCGAGGGCCATTGAAAAGAATAAGGAACTTTGGGACACACATAAGAGGTTATTCTATGCACTTAAAACAAGTTTGATGGTCAGGTCTGATAAGAAAAATTTGAACGCACAAGTGAAAGCAATGGATGAAAAATACCAGAAATCCATGGAAGCTTACAACAGAGTCACAGAATGGAAAGAATCACATCAGGAATTCCCAAATACCCTATCGATGTACTCAAATGAACGAAGAATCATATATCACCAACTCTTGGATGCAAGTATGTCAACAATTACATATGTCCTAAATACTCGGGACTAGATCACTACATCAAGCAAAAAATATGGAGATCGACATACAATCTACTCTTACAATTTGGGATGGACCCCTAAGGGATGTTGATAAGGATTCATCAACCCAAACGATGGTCGAAGACGTGGATACCAAAATAAACCTCAGCCTCAAATCCATTAAATCAATCGGTGAAATAATTTTGGAAGTTATAGAGACAAGACTAATCCATCCCTCCAAAATGATTGCATTGACAGAGGATTCCGTGCAACATGTTGAAAAAAGATTGAGGATAGAAGTCATCATTCCCATTTGCAAAAGCGAACCAAACATGGAAATAAAAAAACTATATCGAGTTGATTCCATACTCGAAGACTTCAAAAACTGGAAGGTGTTTATAGATGTTAAATTGCAACCGTCGGGACCCTCTCGATAATCTCATTGTAACCAAAATTTTGTAGAGCAATAATTTTGCTGTAATTATGTTAATGTCCTAATTGGGAAAGGAAATTGAAGAGTCGCTTTGGGATCTTGACCATTTGGAGGATAAGGAATGTGAAGGTCTCCCATAGTCCCTCTATAAATGAGATGAATGTAAAAGGGAAATATATTTTAGTTCTTTTGAAAGACGACTAGTATTATTACTTTCGGATGAATAAAGAACAAGAGAGATTTATGAAAATGATGGTGTCAATGTGTATGAATGCGATTACTCAATTTTATGCATGTCTTGTCCTGTAGTTTATGGATGTTGGTTTATGAATTTATTCTGAATTAACGTTCTTCTATTTACAGTTGCCATTATTCTTCATTTTGAGTACAACAACCTTGTGATTTGGTTTATCAATAAATTATGTTGGTTATAAATGGTTACTTTGTCAAGCCTTAATATTCCTTTCTATATGAATTTCTTTTATACAAGCAATACAAATCTTTTACTGTACTCATGTTTTAGCTTTCTCCTGATTAGGATAGATTAGTTTAGAGTAGATTAGAATCTACATCTTAGGTCTGTAATCACTCATCTTAGCTTAGAAATAGTTAGTTAGGATTGTTATTTTTAATTCATCTGAGAACCTCTGGTTCTTAGATTCATATTTAGTTTGCGCATTAGTTAGATTGATAACCAGGCCAAAATATGGTCGGAAATTCTATCCCAAACAAGAGTGGGTCTAATTGGGACCTACCATCGGGCATTTTCCCTCATCTAATTGAAAGGGTCATTTTGGCTCGTCAACACATAGGTATGTTCCTTGCGCTTTGGAACTATTTTTCTTTCCCGCGACACTCGTTTCCTCCACTGTACTATAGAATTATTTTTTCTTTTTCATGCTTTAATAATATGAAAAAGACAAAAAAATAAAAGAAAAAGAAAAAGAGGGTGAAGCATCTATCTCTTTTTATTAGCAACGGTCTTTTCGCCCTTGAAAAAAGCACAATCTTGAGTCAGTATCTCGGTGTTTTGGGTTTAGTATGGATTTAGGAGAATTTTTCTCATTGTTGAGTATAATCTCCCTCGGTTGGTTATTCTTCCAACCATATGTAGCATTTGTCGATTCCTCCTACATCACAAATGTATCCCAGTTTATAGTCATGCTGCCTAAGTCACATAATGTGTCATGCTTTTGTTCAAGGCAAGTTTCAACTTCAGTTGGCCATTCTGCAGTAAGTCTCTTACCTTTCAAGTCGACCTTCCCAAGTCCATCAAGTCCATATCATTATCACAAGTATCTACGTCTCTCACTCATCCTAGTATAGAAGTTCCTCATTGACTTCTTGCTAGCGGGTCTTATCGACTCCGACACATTGCTCTGTGAGTATGACCTAGAGTAGAACCCTGTGCCAATTTCCATTATTGATAGGTGACCTTTCGCTCAATAGATTACATACCATTATTGGTCGTTGACTGAGTGGTTTCCCTTGTGTTTGACATCAACAACAATCATCACACATGGGGATTTGTGTGGTACCTTGGTTTCCATTTAACCCCATTGGTGGATTCCTCATCTTTGTCAGTAGTCTTCATCATTGGCTACTATTCAAAGAGTCTTTGTCGTGTGCTATTTCCATCTGGTGCATACTAGATTTGTACCTTAGTGTGGTCCTTACAATCTGTTCATCTCAGTCCTTCCAAATATTTTTCCTTCTGCTACCCCTCATGATGGATGATGGAGGATGCCTTAATTCATTCCTTCCAACGAATCTCTTCCTATCGAATTCAACGCATCTTGCTCTGTGATAAGGATCTAGATTCATATTTGGTACCTTGGGGTTTGTAGTCATCAGTGGTAGGTTCCCTCACTATTGACAGTGGGAATACATCAATGCCCCATGCTCGATAGATTCTACCAGGTGTTCAACATTAGGTCATTTATTCAAACTTGTTAGATTGTACCATGGTAGCTTGACACACATTATCATCATCGGTGGGTTGTCTCACATTTGTTAACGATATACATCAATGTTCAATAATCAAACGGTGTCTCACTATGTTACACCCCAACACATATATTCACATAGTGTAGACTCGTATCACGACAGAGCGTTTTGAAGACTTTGGGTGAAGTACGAGCATCACATATTTTGTGCTCCTACCCGACATATATGTACCACCCCAAAGACATTGGTACTTATAGAGGATTAATTTGTTCACACCATTGGTCCCAAATATTCTCTGTTTTTTATTTTGAGACATAGCTCCATTGTGTATCTATCAGTGGTCATGATCTACTTTCACATGGATCCACCGTGTATTCCTCATGGCCATGCTTTCTACTTCACATATAACACATGGATCCACTGTGAATTTCTCGTGGCCATGGACATTAGTCATACTTTCATATATGCCATGGATCCGTAGTGTATTTGATTTGACACCTATGCTTACATCACTCCTGAGCATGGGTATGCCTGAATTGAGACATAGAATACTATTAATTGATATTGGCTGACAATTTATGTTTTTGGATCAGGTGTCTTAGGAACCTTCATGGATTCTTTCATTGCATCCTTGCCTCCCAAATTTATAATGTATTTTGGTCATCACTTGCCCTTATAACCTCACACATTAGGGGCCATCTATTATAGCACAAATTTCCACATATATGTATTTGTGACATGGCCCAACACTTTTCCCTAACTTGCTAATCAACATCCAAACTTCCCTCATAAAATTCACTTAAAAAACATGAATTTTGTTATATCTTTGGGTTTCCTTTGTGCAACACAGGAACTTTCGTTCCTTGCTATCTTGCAACCTACGGATGCCCTAAAAAAATGTGAAAAATAAAATAATTCCACATTTTCGGGCGGGGATTTCAGTTGGGATCGTTTCCCAACCTCCCCTGGCCCAAACCGAATGAAATTCAACGTCCTTAATTTCTCAAGGATGGTATAAATGCACCATTGGGGGCATGGATGAAAGGAAGAACTAAGGTGAAAGATCATGTTGGAAAAATTTAGCAAGATTCCCTATACTCCTTCATTCTCTGAGTAGCATCACATACCTGGAAACTCCTTTTCCAATGCTCCTTCCTTCTCTTTATAACTACATGGTGTGTTCCTATCCCTGTTGAGTTATCCAAGGAAGATCATCCATGTTGAGTTTATTCTTGAAGGTATTTGAAGGAACTCATGGAAGTTGGCTATGAACCAGTACCGAAGGTTGAATCAAGTTGTAACTACATTTCTCACATTATTGTTAATAAAAAATTACTTTTCCCTCCTGTTGTGTGTTTATTGGTTGATTTTGATTTCATATGCCAATTTATTTCCTATATATTTGAATCTATGCACATGATATATGCTATTTAAATATAAAACTACCTTGTAGCAACTTATTCTTGGTTTCCTATTGCAGGCTAGTTTCGACAGAGATCATGAGCACTTCAAGAAGCGAGAGCGGGGATTGACATCAAACGAAGGATCCAAGTTGTGAGGACTTTCCTTCTTTGTTTCTCTCTCTCTCCTTATAAAAATTAGTTACTTCTTGTATGCATTGAATAGATGAGGATTGGTTCTATCTTCTAAATTATGTCTTGCTCTATTGTGAATTGACCCAAGGTCACAAGGGAAATATCCATTAAACGTTATTCACCTCTTCACTCTCTGTTGGAGTGATTATATAAGGTCCTTTATTTGGTAGAATTGACCCTGGTATCAATTAGATCTGGTGCGATATACTTCTCAAGGGAGGTAACCCTGCTGGTAAATCATCTGTTGCAATTTCCTTAAATTCTTTCAACAAATGTTGAATCTTTGTTGGTATATAATTTATTTTCTCAGTCTCTTGAACCCTTTTTGTTATTATGGCCAAACAACAACCGCTTTGTTTGTGTTCTCTTAGGAACTTTTTTTTTTCCAGAACACAACATGATTCGGTTGTTACTGTTGTGTATTTTCTTGCTATTACACTAGTCCATGACCTTGTTGTTACTGTTGTCCATACCCTTTCCAACATTTGCATCAACTTGTAATGTTGTCCATCCTTGACAAATTCATATGAATTCTACCTAACATCGTGGAATACATTTATTTAAAACATCCACGGTCTCCTAAGCAATTCATGACATGCATTCATCTCTACCACATCACATAAAACTTGTTCGTTGAAACTTCCAATCTAGAAACTCAATAAACATTGCTCAGTCACAGTCACTTGTTGTCCTTTTTGTAACCATGAAACTCGATATAGATTAGGATGTGGAATGCTTTTCAACTTCAATTTCTCCATTACTTTCGTGGACACTAAATTTTATGTACTTCCACCATCTATGACAAGATGAAAACATTTATCATGAATTTTGCATTTAGTTTTGAACACTCTCTTTCTCTATTCAGGATCTTTTGTTTCCTTTGTCTCAGGCTTGAGTAATACTCTTCTAAACATAAGATTTTCTCCTTGTTTTTGTTGAATGACTTCCAAATTCCTGCCAACAAATTCTCTCTCATCTTCCTGGGTAACTTGTAACATAGTTACCAACTTAATGAGAACTGTGACCTCAAAACGAAAACTTTGGCCCAAAAAACCCATATTTTTGCACAAAAAACATCAAAATCAACCCCCAAATCAAATTGTGGTGCTACTGGTAGCACAATTTTTTAAAACGGGGTCAAAATTACAACATTTTTCAAACATAGGCTTCAAAACTTAGATAGTAGCTCAGAAAAACCTTAAAATCAACACCTAAAAAAAATAAGATGTTATTTATTTATTTTTTTCTTTTCAAAACATCAAATTTTGAGATCATTTGAAATCATAGTTTTATCACTTTGTACCATTAAAACCAAAACCTCAAAATCAACCATCAAATTGAAAAGTACTGCTACCGGTAGCACCCATTCTAAAATTGGGGTATGGAAATGACACATTTTTATAATGTGGTAAAAGAACTCATCATTACTGTAAACAAAATCATAAAAGAAATCCTTAAATGTTTACTTTTTAAATTTTATTATCACGCAAAGCACAAGGTAATACATAATGTCAAGAAAATATCACAATATACTTTAAAAATTCAACGTCACTTTTTAATATTTTTTTATTTTTAATAATAAAACAGTAAATACAAGTTACATTGAATGAAACATAAATAATTTCTTAAAAGTATTGTTATATTGACCATATTCAAAACATATGAGCTAAGAAATTTTATGAGCTAACAAAATTGTGAAAAAACAAAGAAAAACTAGAAAGACATGAAACAAATTTAAAATTTCCCTGAAAAACAATAATTTAAAAAATAAAAATACGTTTTTTTGTTAAAAAGAAGAGAAACAAATCCCTTCAAACTTAAAAAAGAAAAAAAAAATTAGAAAAAAAAAACTAAAAATAACCAAAATTCAATAAAATATTTAAAAAAAACATCTAAAAAAAATAATAATAACAAAAACACTAATATTATCTAAGCTAGGCCTGGCCCGGGTTTTGTGGACACCCATGGAAACTAGGCTAAGCCCGCGGGGGGTGGGGGGTGAGGCAATGTCCAACATCGCCCCAGCCCCCCTGCGGGCCTGGCCTAGGTCCCGTGGATTCATATGTTGTGTATAAGGGTTTCATATGCAATTTAGAGTTGTTAAAGTCAATCTGTACAAGGAGTTCAACAATCGTTCTACATAATATTGACAGGTCAAATATGTAATCGAGAACAATTTTGATTCACCAATAATCATTCCAATCAAACTTAGGACCATGTCCCTTGAATTTTCTATTAATAAACACATAACCAATAACGATTTTCGTTCAACCAACAATCAATTTCAAACAAAATTAGGATTATGTCCATTGAATCTTTTCTTTATGAATGCAGAATAACAAGTCCTTCATAATAAACACATAACCTGAAACAATTTTCGTTCAGGCATCAATCTTTTCAAACAAAATTAGGATTACGTATGTTGAACATTTTCTTTATGAAGGGAGAATAACAAAGTCCTTCATAATTACTCCACCTTTTGTTCGAAGACAACTTCTAGAATGTTAGGTATTGAATGTCGACAATATGTTGCATGCATTTATGGTACCAACTTACCTGACAAAAAAATTAATTCATTGAATCTAACTCTCACCCAATTGTGTTTTAGCAAAAGAATAAATATCCCTGTAAATTAATTATTTTTATCCTAAAGAATCTCAAAGTTTAGCTTATAGGGGTTGCCAAGTTTTACTTCTTTAACAGGTATGGGTTTGAACATCGGTTTCCTATTCCTAAAATCTCATAAACTGATATATTAAATATTTTATTTTATAATCGACTTCACTATATTAAATAGTGAAATTCATTTTAGTTAAATATTTTTAAAATTTATGATTGATTATAATATTTTTGATATAAATTTTAAAAATATTTAACTAAAGTGAATTTCACTATTTAATATAAATTTTAATTTTTTGTTGTAGTTTTAAGGTTTTTCAACTTATTTTTGTTATTTTTTATTTAAATTTTGTATTAAAATTTTTATTTTAAATTTTTTAATTTGGGGTTTTTTTTTATATGTTTTTAATTTTTTGGAGTTTTTTTCACCTTTTTAAAGTTTTTTTGGGATGTAATTATTTTTTTTTACTTTTTTTTTTCTTAATTTTTTT
>ML796534.1:166606-177134 GCA_009831015.1 Picea engelmannii
GTTTTTTCTCATATAAATTTGTTTTTAAAATGTTTTTGTTTTTTAAATTTCAATTCTGTTTGTTTTCTTATTTATTTTAGTTTTTAATTGATCCAAAAAAAATGAATTATATTTTTTTTGCTAAATATTTAAAAATATTGTTATTTAACAACAATTGTTTTCTATGTATTGAAGTAAGGGAAAAAAAGTGTGTTAAAAATGATATTTTTCACTATATTTAAAATGTATGGAACCATAACTTAATTAAGGACAAATAATTATATGAAAAATCTTAATTTCAAAAAAATAAATGGTGTACAACATTTTTAACATTGGATGAAGCATGGAAATATGATTAAAAACACGATTGAATAAAAATAAAAATAAAATAGAAAAATTTGAAAATAGATGAAAAAACATCGTTGAGAAAAAAAAGAAAAAAAAATAAAATTGAACAATTTGAAAATAAATTAAAAAACGACCATTTAAAAAAACAAAGTGGAAACCTTATGTATCAGAAAATTTAAAATATCAAGAAAACACCTAAAAATGGAGGGGGGTGCTACCGGTAGCACCATTTTTAAAAACGGGGTAAAAAACTTGACCCCCCCAAAAATGAGAACTCTGTAGAGTTCTCGTTAAGTTGGTAACTATGTTTTGTGTCCTAGCCTCATGTTTTCTTGTTGCATTCTATCTCTCTGGACATTCCAATGTTCCGTGTCCCTCTACTCCACATCTATAACATTTAATAAGATCCTTACCTCAACCAAAACCGCTTCCTCTGCCAACGGTTCTTCCTTCGCTTTCATTCTGACTGTTGGTCACTTCATCCTCCTTCTCCTTGTCTTTAGCAATACTTTCTCTAACCCTGCCTCTAGTTCCTTTTCCTTAAAAATTTTGTCGCAGTCTTATGCCAATATTTTCATCCACCTTCAAACCAACATGATAAATTTCATCTACATTATGAAAGTAATGCGCACTCATCTCAACCTAAATATGATACCTCAACCCATTCAAATATATTTCCACTCTTTCATAATCTGTAACCTTTATCCTTGAACTAAGAGATAATTTGAAAAAATCCTATGTATATTCACGAACAAATGTCTCTTTCTGCTTCAAATTTTGCACATGTTTACACAAATTCTATTGGTAATCAACATGTAAGAATTTGTCCTTTATTTTTCTCACCATCTTTCTCCAGGTTCTAATATTTCTCTGTCGATTATCCACTCTATCTTTCGGCATCATATCCCACCAAAGTGTCGCATGGCCTTTTAGCTTGGTCATGGTGAATCAAACCCGATTGGGGTCCTAGATATTTTTGTACTCAAAGTACCTTTCGAGCACTCCTATCCAATCAATGAGGTTCTATGCCTTCTGTTAGCACCAATATTTTCTTTAGTACCTAGCCATCATCCAACATCTCCAAGGGTTGGTTTCAAAAGGAAGTTTTATCATTTCTTATCTTCATTTCCACTCAACTGTGCGTTGCAAATTTAATTGTGCGCTATGAACTTCATTGTGCGCTGCAAACTCACTATGCGTTGCAAACTCATTGTGCATTGCAAACTCACTTTGCACTACAAACTCAATTGTGCATTGCAAATTCAATTGTGCACTGCAAACTCAACTGTGCACTGCAAATTCAATTATGCATTGCAAACTCAACTGTGCGCTGCAAACTAAAATGTGCACTGCAAAATCAAATGTTCACTGCAAACTCAACTATGTGCTACAAACTCAAATGTGCACTGCAAACTCAACTGTGTGCTAAAAACTCAACTGTGCCCAGCAAACTTGACTGTGCGCTGCAAACTTGACTGTGTGCTGATAACTTTACCGAAACAATTTACAACAAATTAGTACACAACAAAATCATATTTTCATCATAACTTTTAAATGTCGATATGGGTTCTTCTAAATGGTTTTTTTGACACGAATCATAATATCATTGACTTGCTGACAAAAAATCAGCCCAATCCAATTCATCGTTTTGGAGAGAAGTTGAAATCACCACCTATAGGAAAGTTTGCAACGAATCCTGAAATTGCGTTGCAAACTCTAATAGTCTGATAAATACGAATTGTAGGAGGGCTTCCACCTATATGAGGAGGTTTGAATGAGTTCTCAAAGATCATTTAGACACCAAAGGACACGTTTACATAATATTCAATTCCACTAAATCTCCATGCAATGAGCTGGATGCAGTTGCATTTATCCTAAAAGACAGTTTCTAGGAATCAAGGAATTAGTTGGATTTTTTGTTTGCCACATATCTCTAAGGCATATAATCCAATACATGGAGTAGGTTGTGACTTATTAGAGATATTGTTGATGTAATTTTCTTTTTAATGAGTGAGAGGACTCCAAAAGTAGAGGCTTGAGTTAGGAGAGATCTTGAGGCAGTTTAGTTGTGTATGTGATTTGTAAGCCTGTTGGGCATATCAGAATGTAACATTTATGCCATTAGAGATTCATGAGAGTTGTTACTATCAGATTTTGTTTTCTATGTTTTCCATTTTACATTTGCATCTTTCTTGAATGAATTTAAGACATTGAGGATCAATGGTTGTTCATGGATAGGAGATTCATGAGCTGCAAAGGATTTGCAATGATTGCCTTCTTTCATGATTTTTGTTCAAGTATTCTTTTTATTCATTTTGCAAAGAGGATTATTTCTTGATGAATATTTATTCTTAGTGTTATCCACTTCATTATTATGTTCATCATTATATGGCCCTTTTTTCTGGTAGGCATCTTTATTTCCTTTGATTTGCAGAATGTTATGAGTCCATGCCCAATGGAATGTCTCTGCAAACAATTTGTTGCTCTCTTTCTTGCTCTTTCCCGCTAATCCACCAACCATAAAATTGTTTTAATTATTCAAATTTTGATGGGTATTAGACTTACACCTACAATAGTCTAGGTGTGACTTCTAGGGCTAACATTTTTGGTGTCGTTTCCAGGAACGAAGTTGAAGATTTTCCCTGGGAGAATGAAAAATATTAGATCCAGTCTTTGATGGTGAACAAAGGTTGTTGACACAGTACATCCTGCATCATTCACCTGACGACTCCATGAAGGAAAGATCCAGTGGTGACTCCACAATTTCAGAATGATCCAAAATGGATCCCGGAGCCAAGATGGGGTCCAAGAAGGCCTAAAAATCAAAGTGCTCAGAATCTCTTAAAAACATATGTGTACGTAGAACTCGTCGATACGAACCCAACGCAACTTGAACAGGATTAAACAGACGTTGTATGTGAAATATATCATGTTCTTTTCATTTGGCCAAACAAGCAAAATTTGATGACTATGCAGTTCGTACAGTCTATACAGAGTTGAGATGGAAGATGATTGTACAGATCGTACGATCATACAGGTGATGTGGCAGTGATGCATTGGCGCTGACTGGGCAGCTGATGGTGACAGGTGGACCAGTAATTGTGACACATAACACCACTGCAAGGGTGACATGTGGCATGGCCTGACGTGGCAAGGTCCGTACGGGCTGACTGGAAGGATGACATGGAAAGTATAGTGGAAAGATGACTGGGAAGACTAGTGGACCAATCATCGTTTGACATGTGGAATTCATTTGGGCGAATGGTATGGTGCCACATGGCCTAGTCATGTGCTTCCATGTGGCACCCCTTTATTGGTTCGTTGGTTGAATGGAAATTTTTTATGGGTTCTACGGGGGTCAAACCTGTGACCTCCGGTCTGGGTGGTGCTTTGGCAAGGCCGGGCTACCAACCTGCCTACTATGTTCCTTATTAACCATAGCCATGAGTTTATATTTAAAGTGATATGGTGGTGAGTTTGGTGGAGAATAGGGTTGGGGCTATGCCCCAGCCCCCGACACAACACATATAACCTTGCCATATGCCTACGCGGATGTTACTTTGGCGCATATTGTGTATCAATAGCTCTGTTTGTGGAATAAGCCCCGACGCAAAACTATATTCCATATGACCTAGACATGTGACCACACCTTCAAACTGATAGCGTGAAAGATTTGGGGTTAGCGTCGGTCGATCGGTCGGGCTAGCCCGTCGACCAGGGCGCATAACCAGGAGTTAAAGACCGAGGGCTTACCACCTGTGAGCGCATGGGGGATAGGTGGAGGCCATATGGCCAAGCCACATGTGACCAGGCACAAGGAACCTAGGGGCTAACTTCAATGCAGGCACGTGGAGGTATGAGTTATGGGCACATGGCCACACCTGTGACCAAGGGTCGGGGCTTAAGGGATAGACCAGTGCGCCAGCAGGACCAGAGCCACATGGAGGGCACCCAAGGGACCAAGAGCCAAAAGATAAGGGGTTGCGCCCTAAATATTTTCCAAATTGGGTTTTTAAACTATACTATAAGATTTTTATGGACTTTTTAACCAGGTTTGGGAGATTTAGCCCATTTTTGGAGGATCTTGGGCCCCTTTTGAGGCCAGATATTAGGGGGAAGTTGGGAGTTTGGTACCCAATTCAAGTCTATATAAACCATAGGTTCTTGAAACCATGGGGATAGGTTCAGAATAGGAAAATGTTGAAGAATTGTTGAGCCAAAGCCATTTTTATGCAGGGAAGCCATTGAGGAGAGCACCTTTGTAGGCCATTTATGGGAGCTTCGTTCATCCGTTTTCAGTGACGTCGGTTTTGTTGGGTTCTTGAGATTTGGTAGAACACAAAAAGATCATGTTTTAATCCATTTGGCACCTTTATGATGTAGTTTTGAAGATTCAAATAGAAATAAGAAAGCCTCACCCACTGAGACAAAAGCCCGGAGATGTAGGCGAGATTGTCGAACTTCGTTATCAACTTTTGTTGTTATGGTTTGTTGTTTCTTCATGCTTATTTACAGATATGTATATTTCTTAATGGATTCTATGTTTCCCCTTTCATCAGTTTCCTAAATGGTTAATGAACACATGCTTTAAAACTCAACCATTGTCGTTAAAAGATATTTTTGGATCAAGAGGTATCAGAGCTAGTTGACGGTTGGTTTTTGAGTTTGCATGTTTACCAGGGAAAATCTCATCTCAGTTTAGAAAATGGCGTCTAAAGAGGGACTTTCTCAAGATGAGAAGGATATGTGAAAAACTCTCTTTTCCATGTCAGAGATGTTGAAAGTGTTGTATGAAGATTATTTGGAACGAAAGAGATCGGTTCAAAAGAAATCTTTAAATGCCGACAAAAGAGAAGAATAATTAAAGGAATTTCCTTCTACACATGATTCAGAAAACATCCTTGAGGTATGTAGTGGAATTCATTCATCAATTTCGCATTGTTCCCATCAAGATGGTTCTTTTGGTGCATTTGAAAAACATACAAGAGGTATAGGTTTGAAATTGCTAACCAAGATGGGTTATGAAGGAAAGGGCCTTGGAAATAAGGGCCAAGGTATCATTAATCCCATAGAGGTTGAGGAAAGACCTCACTATTTAGGATTGGGATATGGTGAAGTGTAGATTGGAGAATGCTCCAAAACCTTGAAAGAAAGTGATGCTTCAAATAACAAGCTTAAGTCATTGCAAGATCAATTCACGAAAGGTGATGGTGTATCACTCCATGATGGTGATAGTGAATGCAAGTCATCTCCAAAGAAATGTGAAGATCAGCAAGAAAGGTATAATGGTCATGGTTTTTCCAAATCTCTTTTTGATTATAAAAAGCATAATCATGTAATCCAAAACTTGTGGAATATGTATCCTTGTACGTTTTGTCATTTGCCCAAGCATTGTGTGGCAAAGTGTTGGAAGAGACAATATTTGTACAGGAAGTTTATGTCAACCAGAAAGGCGACACGACATAAAGACTCAACCCCACAATGGAAGAAAGAGAAGGGAAAACAATTCTGGATGCCAAAAACCCACTGCAGTTACTGCAATAGGGGTGGACATCAAAAGGCTAAATGTTGGAATCTTAATCCGGAGCTTCGTCCAAAGAAGGACAAAAGGATTGCGCATGTACTCACAAAGGTAGAGGCATTACCAGCGAAGCAAGAGGAACAACATGAAGGAAATAAAGTAGTCACTTGGTTTTTCCAAAAGTGGATGTCACATCTTTATTGTATTTTGCTTCCATTATTGTAATCATACATGTTGTAATGATGATCTGTTATAACATCATTTTATAAAACATAGTGTTTTGTTTTATCCTTATGAGTATGTAATTAGTAAGGTCCATTTTGTAACCTTTTGGAGGACCAAAAGGTCTTTAGTGGGGAGGTGTGATCCAAAATGGATCCCAGAGCCAAGATGGGGTCCAGGAAGGCCTAAAACTCAAAGTGCTCATAATCTATTCAAAACGAGTGTGTGTGTAGGCCTCGTCTATACGAACCCAACGCAACTTGAACAAGGTCAAACAGACGTTGTATGCGAAATATATTGTGGTCTGTTTGTTTGGCCAAACAGGCAAAATTTGATGAATGTGCAGTCTGAATAGTCCATACAGTGTTGACATGGCAACTGACTGTATAGGCCATATGGCTATACAGGTGATGTGGCAATGATGTGTTGGCGCTGACTAGGCAGTTGATGGTGACAGGTGGACCAATCATATTGTGATACGTGGCACCACTGCAAGGGTGACACATGGCCCGAGCTGACGTGGCAAGGTATGTACAACAAGCTGACGTGGCAAGGTCTGTACGGGATGGCTGGCAGGCTGAAGTGGAAAGTACAATGGCAAGCTGACTGGTCATACCGATGGACCAATCATCATTTGACATGTGGCATTCATTTGGGTGAATGGTATGGTGCCACGTGGCCCATTCATGGGTTTCCACGTGGCACCCCTTTATTGGTTCATTGGTTGAATGGAAAATTTTGATGTTTTCTACGGGGGTCAAACCCATGACCTCTGGTCTGGGCGATGCTTTGGCAGGGCTGGGCTACCAACCCGCCTACTATGCTCCTTATTAACCATAGTCACGAGTTTGTATTTAAAGTGATATGGTGGTGAGTTTGGAGGAGAATAGGGTTGGGGCTAGGCCCTAGCCCCCGACGCAACACATATAACCCTGCCATATGCCTACGCATATGTTACTTTGGCATGGATTGTGTATTATTAGCTCCATATTTGGAGTAATCCTCGTTGCAAAACTGTAATCCATATGACCCGGACATATGACCACACCTCCAAACTGATAGCGTGAAAGATTTGGGGTTAGCATCGGTCGGTCGGGCTAGCCCACCGACCAAGGCACATAACCAGGAGTTAACGACTGAGAGCTTACCACTTGTGAGCGCGTGGAGGCTAGATGGCGACCATATGGCCAAGCCAAATGTGACCAGGCACAAGGAACCTGGGTGCTAACTTCAATGTGGGCACGTGGAGGTATGAGCTATGGGCACAGGGCCACACCTGCGACCAAGGGCCAGGGCTTAAGGGATAGACCAGCACGCCAACAAGACCAGGGCCACATGGAGGGTGCCCAGGGGACCAGAAGCCCGAATATAAGGGGTTGCACCCTAAATGTTTTCCAAAGTGGGTTTTTTAAACTATACTATAAGATTTGTATGGATTTTTGAACCTGTTTTGGGAGATTTAGCCCATTTTTGGAGGATCTTGGGCCCTTTTGAGGCCAAATATTGGGGGGAAGTAGGGATTTTGTTACCCACTTCAAGTATATATAAACCAAAGGTTCTTGAAGCCATGTGGAGAGGTTCAAAACAAGAAAATGTTGAAGAATTGTTGAGCCAAAACCATTTTTATGCAGGGAAGCCATTGAGAGCACCTTTGCGGGCCATTTCTGGGAGCTTCGTTCATCTGTTTTCAGTGTCATCAGTTTTTTTGGGTTCTTGATATCTGGTAGAGCATGAACAAATAAGTTTGTAATCCATTTGTAACCTTTATGATGCACTTTTGAAGCTTCGAACATAAATAATAAAGCCTCACCCATTAAGACAAAGGCCCGAAGACGTAGGCGAGATTGTTGAACTCCATTATCAACTTTTGTTGCTATGGTTTGTTGTTTCTTCATGATTATTTCCATATATTTATATTGCTTATTAGATGTTACGTTTCCTCTTTAATTCTTCCTCTTTCATCAGTTTCCTAAATGGTTAATGAACACATGCTTTAAAACTCAACCATTGTCGTTAAAAGATCTTTTTGGATCACAGAATGTGAAAGGAATTTGTTGTTGTTTTAGCTGGGAGGTTTGCACCTCTTAAATTTTTTGTAGTTCCTGGTTTCCCACATTCAGTACCTCAGGTATCAGAATGGGGAGATTTTCTACTTGTATTCAGAGAAAGGAAGGAGGATAATCCTGCAAAACACCTCATTATGTTTCATCAATGCATGGATCGGTTAGCTATACATCATGAGGATGTGCTCGTGAAAATGTTCATGTAGTCACTAGAAGGAGACACTCGAGGATGGTATATATCTCTTCCTCCCTCAAGTATTTCATCATTACAAGAGTTTCATACCGTGTTTCATCATCATTTCAAAATATTTTACCCAACTGATCTTCTTTTTGAAAACTGTTGTAAAGAATTTGAATTCTACATCCAACATTCATTTAGTAATTCTTTTGGTTATAAGGATGAAGCAGGAAAAACTATTGAGCATGTAGAGGAGGAATCATCCCCATATAAAACCTTCTCTAGTTCTTTAGTTTCAAAAGAAGAGTCTATTGATTGTTTTAATGATAAGGATGGTGGTGATAGATTTTGATATTATGGAAGTTGCGGGAGGTATTTACCTCCACGTGTAAACCTAACGAGGATAGAATACTCCAAGAAGCAAGAAGAAACCCTAATTAGTTGGCTAATAACCCTAGAAGACTTGTCGGCTCAAGAAGATAATTTATATTAGGTTATTAGCCTCCAAGAAAGAAGTCGACCATAAATAATAATATATACTGAACAGACAGATACCCAGAATGAGAAGTTGGCCCAGACAGTTAGCCAAAATTAGTATGAATATAGGAGGCCAGTTCTCATTCTAGCAAGCAGTCTCAGAATTGCAAAGCAACACTTGTGCGCACTGCAGTTGCCCAGTTTCTGCGCAGGTTTGGAGGAGAGATGTCATTGCAGCTGCTGCAGATAGCAGTTATGCTTGGACTATCTCTTGGCTAGGGTTTGGACTATCTGATCATCTCTTATTGATGCACTATCCTTGGGGAAAGGTGCGCTACCCTTTGTTTGGCTATCTAGCCTAGGTTTTTCTTTCGGAATGATTCTTTGTCAAGGTTAAGGTGCTCGGAGGGTGGCTTCGACCTATGTTTGGGTGACAAGGGTATTGTCAATGGTAAAAAGAGAACATCCACTTATATTCTAATAGGTTATGGGCCCACACCTCCTTCATTCACTCTAACCACTGGAAGGAAACATAGCCAGAAGGATATTAATATCATTGAAGAACTGTTGCTAGGGTTTCTAGCAGGAGCAGTCACCAAAGCACTGCAGCTAGAATTACTGGCAGGTGCAGTTGCAGAAACCCTAATCCTCTTGTGGAGGCACCTTAAGTGAATTTATTGACCTAATATCTGGGTAGATTAGTGAGCCCTAGCCTAGCGCATCTCCTAGTACTCTCAGCAAGCCAAGACGTGAAGTTTGAGTTTTTTGTCAAATCTAGGGTTTGACCAAGTCAAAGCAGCCATGACTTATTCTATGAAGTCAGAGAACAATTTAGATGGAGCTTCTAACTTCATAGTGTGGAAGACAAGGATTGACCTCATCCTTGCCAAGAATAAAGTGTTGGATATCGTGAAACTAGAGTTTGAAGAAGGAAAAGAGAAGGAATCGTTGAACGTTGAAGCTATGGAGAAGTTCAAAGATGGTGACATCAATGCTATGAGTATCATAGTGGAATCTATAAAAGACCACTTGATACCCTACATCTCCCATCTTGACTCATCGAAGAAGATGTACGATGCCCTAACAAATCTCTTCTCGGTCAGAAACATTGGACAATTAATGAGTCTGAAGAATGAGCTTTGTGACATGAAGATGAATGACGATGACAGCATAACATCATACTTTGTGAGAATCTCTCAGTTAAGATATCAACTACAAGCTATTGAAGAAATCATTTTAGACAAGGAATTGGTAAACATAGTACTCAATGGTCTTCCCAATACATGGGATGCATTTGCCGCAAGCATGAACACACGGAAGGAGTATCCGACATTTGAAGAACTTTGGACTTGCTGTGCTCAAGAAGAATCAAGGATCAGTGCAAAAGAGAAACCCCAAAATAAGTACGATGATCAAGCCTTCACAACAAGATTCAATAATTTCAGGAACAAAAGGAAGTTTGGTTCAAGGAGGAAGCCAAATCAAGAGAAAGACATTTCATAAGTACAATGCTTCAACTGTCGAAAGTATGGCCACTACAAGAATCATTGTCCCGAGTTAAAGAAAAGGAAGGAGAAACAAGAAGCATTAGTTGCCAAAGAAAAGGAACCTACAAAGAAGACTAAGCAGGATGAAAGAGACTTCTTCTTCTAAAGGTAACAATACTCTTCTTATTTCTTGTACATATCTCATTTGTATCGTCTTTGTACATATCTTGTATATCTATCCCTTGAAAGATAA
>ML796534.1:177307-190414 GCA_009831015.1 Picea engelmannii
CATGAAGAGACTCAGAAGAAGCAAAGACAGAAAGAAGTCAGAGAAAGACTTATAACGTTTTTGTAGAAGACAACAAGATGGAAGCGTGGACTCTGTTAGATAGAGAGAGCCAATTATATATTGCAGAAGACAATAAGGATGCAGAGGGAAGCATGGACTCTGTTAGACGGAGGGAGCCAATTATATGCACTCATACATGAAGCAAGGATTAGGAGGGACCTAATCTGATGATCCATTGAAGATGATGAAGTATATATCCATGGTAGCATCCATGAAAGACAGTACGTGTCCAGTTCAACCTCAGGAGAAGTCTTCTTCGAAGAGAAGCCTTAAACTATCCCTGGTTGTCCATCCACAACCATGATCCTATGATGAAAGAAAGAAATGGAATCTTTAGGGAATGGAATCTACTCCATGGAACCAAGAGATAAACACGCAGAAGAACATGAAGATTCCAAGAAAGAAAGAGAAGCCAGAACAACCAGTCATTATATTAAGAATCACAAGATTACCAGCCTGATATGAACTCAATAAAATAAATCAAGCAGAGGAATTGAAAGTCGTGATGAAGAACGGTGTATGAAAGACTTATGAATGAAAGCATTGTGAGATCTAGAACTAGAGGTTCTCCCAGATGGAGGGAGAAGACTATGATGATTACTTGTTCCAGTACACCAAACATATCTCTACATGAGTCATTATATCATTCGCAACATCCATGAGTTGGAGTTCTACAACAGATGAATGCAAAGAATGTTCTCCAGAGAAATTGAATAAAGAGCGTATGAAGAGAAACCTCAAGACTTTGAGGCATACCAGAAAGAGACCCTTGCATGTAGATAGAAGAAGACAACTTGGTGGAGAACCTCCAATGCACAGTAGAAGCATGGTGAATATTTTCTATAACAAAGATATTGTATCAAGATGATTACTCAGTAGGTCAGATCTCATTATGACAGAAGAAGTGCCACATGGATATGTTCCAGTTTTCCAACAATGATATACTCTATTGATCAGAGCTACATGAAGCCTTCAGAGAAAAACTAGTGTTCCAGACTGTTACACATTATTTCCGTCATCCCTATGATCGTTAACGATGTAAACCTATCTGTAGTCTTCAGAGGGGTCAGTGGCCTAAGTTCCTGAAGAGAGAAGGGAGAAGAACTTTTCCTGAGAAAAGAAGTTGCATTTTCCTTTGTAAAAACCCTATAAAAAAGAAAGTTCGCAGGTTTCTATATAGGCAGGGTGCGAGAATGTCTGATTCTTGAAAGTTGCACCATAGCTGGGTTGCGAGAGGTTTGTAGGTTGCTCTATAGGCAGGGTGGGAGAATGCCTACACTTGGGAAAAACAAGTGTTTTCTCGAATCTTCTAGAAGGAGAAACTTCCATGGTGAGGTGGCATCCGAATGGTTTGGATCTTACTCGCTTTCATGATTTAGTGGGATCATCCTAACCTCCTCACCTTATCCTCTTCAACTTATAAAAGGAGAGGAGCTCTCATGGAGAAAGTTAGCTTGTAGCTTTTGGAGTTTGGAGCTTTTGGATTGGGCTAAGTTGGATTTGGCTTGGCATTATTAGCTTGGTTAGAGTGGTTTTGAGTTTTTCCTTTGTCAAGATAGATTGTGAATATTATCAGATCTGTGCTCTCAAAATTCTTGGAGTGAAAGTGTGTGGGGAATGAAGGACAGTTGGAAGGGACCTTATGACATCAAGGCCATGGTTGTAATATCTCTTTCACATTTAATATGATACAGTAATATGATTCTTTCCTATAAAGATTGTTGTGTTTTATTGTATGATTCCTTGATCACATACATAGGTTTATATTGAGTTTATGCTATTACTATCACTGTGGTTGGTTGTGTTCTTTTGCAGGTTCATCATTGTATGAGTGTTGGAACGGAGCTAGGATGGTGATAGCGAGAGGAAGCGATGTTTAAACGGTATGTCACCTATCCCACTTTAGTTAGTGAATTCAATATCTAAAACTTAAGGAAAGCATCATGTTCTGGTGTGTTTTGTTCTAGATCTAGGTGGATCTAGGGAGATCGGTTAGTGTCTGCACCTACCGATTTTTCCTATAACACAGACCAAAGTACATTTGAAATCAAGCATTACATTATCCGTAATGAAGTCTGGAAAGGAGAAAGTGGTTCTCCACAGATGAGAAGATAAGCAGACATTTTGGTAAAAGATGAAAGAGTTTGCGTACTCAAGTTGGAGCTCATGGAGACGACTTCCTTATTGAAAAAGGAAGATATGGCTCCCAGGTTGGGAGGGAGCACTAAAATATTATTGAAGATATTCATTGAAAAATAGTCCAGCTTGGACAGATTCTTTCTTGTTCAAAAAGTGGATTGAGATTTTTGACGGACAACAATTTCCCATTATGGTTAACATGGGAAATGGTCCAGATTGTTGATGTATCATAGACAACGACTTCCCATTGTGGTTAACATGGGGAGTGGTCTAGGGAAGTCTCTCTTCTTGAGGGTTACTCTAGAAGACTGGTCCGCCTCGCCGGACAATGATTTCTTATTGTGGTTAACATGAGGAATGGTTCATTTTGGAGGTTGATACATGACAGTATTTTCCTCTTGTGGTTAACAAAGGAAATGGTCCGAACAATCATTCCTTAGGGTTTATACATTCTCTCCAGGGTGCACTTTGATTAGTGTAGGAGGAATGGCCCAGGGTGGGGAATGGTCCAGGCTCAACAGTCAGGGACATGCATTCCTTAGCATTTATACATTCTCTCCAGGGTGCACTTTGATTAGTGTAGGAAGAATGGCCCAGGGTGGGGAATGGTCTAGGTTTAGAAGACAGGACAATTTTTCTTCCTTGCTTGAGAAGAATAGTCCAGATATCTCATTGTTCTACTCTGAGGGCATATATTCTTTCAGATCTCACAGATGTGAGTGAAATGTTGGCCCAGATGATTCAGTTTATATCATAACATTGTTTATGTGCAGGTTGATATCAGATGATTGTTATGAACATTGTATGACAGTAGATGTATACTACTATGGTGGATGTGTTCCATTGTTCATGACTATACATTGTTGATCAAGTACTTGTGTGTTACTTGGTGTGGTAGTGTACCACTGGATTGTAGTTATGTACTACTATGGATAGACATAGTTGTGTTCTATCTTGTTTTCGATTGCCTTGAATATTATCAACAGTATTGAAATGATTATCAGTTAGATGGATAATCAAAGGACAAAGATTCCCCAGACGAAAAATGGTTCAGAGAATTTACTCTTCTAGATTAGAAGAATGGCTCTTGTATCACTCTGTGGAGTGAGAATCATGTTTGATTACTCAGATAGAGTATGGTTTCAATAGATGATGTAGCTGATGGCATTGATGATGATGATGGTGCTCATGATCTAGTCATGATCTAGTCTATACAACTATGTTGATGCTATCAGGTGAATGGTATTTTTTTGTGCTCAAGACCATTACCTGTAATACCTCCCTAGCTAGGAGGGAGTGTTGATATTATGGTAGCTGCGGGAGGTATTTACCTCCATGTGTAAACTTGACAAGGATAGAATACTCCAGGAAGCAATAAGAAACCCTAATGAGTTGGATAATAACCCTAGAAGACTTGTCAGCTCAAGAAGATAATTTATATTAGGTTATTAGCCTCTAAGAGAAGAAGTCGACCAAAAATAATAATATATATTGAACAGACTGATACCCAGAATGAGAAGTCGGCCCAGACAGTTAGCCAGAATTAGTATAAATACAAGAGGGCAATTCTCATTCTGGTAGGTAGTCTCATAATTGCAGAGCAGCACTTGTGCGCATTGCAGTTGCCTAGTTTCTATGCAGGTTTGGAGGAGAGTTGTCGTTGCAGCTATTGCAGCTAGAAGTTACACTTGGACTATCTCTTGGCTAGGGTTTGGACTATCTGATCAACTCTTGTTGATGCGCTATCCTTGGGGAAAGGTGTGCTACCCTTTGTTTGGCTATCTAGCCTAGGGTTTGCTTCTGGAGTGAGTCTTTGTCAAGGTTAAGGTGCTCAGAGGGTGGCTTCGGCCTATGGTTGGGTGACAAGGGTATTGTCAATGGTAAAACGAGCACATCCACTTATATTCTAACAATAGAAGCACTGTAGACACATTTTTCCTTGACACGAATATCTCTAGCAGTTTTGAGTCTACTCCAAATTTTCATGAAGATCAAGTTGTTTCTTTTAAGTATTCAGATTCCAAAGAGCTAATGTACACATCAACATATGATAGTTATGAAAATGATGCTTGTCATGAAGAAATAGCTACAGAAGAAGATTTCCCTTGGGTCTTTTAAGAGGTTTCCTACGATGTGTTTTCACCTATGATTGAAGAGAAGGATGATAAATAGGTCCATGAGGTTGTGTGTGTTCAAAGTTTACCTGTTTATGATAAATTTGAAAATATACTTACTCATGTAAAAGATCACGAAGACAAGCTTCATATTCATCTTTCACTTGAAATATTTTTCAACGGTGGAAATATTGCAGCAGTCTTTTGCTTTTCAGAATGGGAGAGATCATAATGTTATTCACATCGCAGATTCAACACAGTGGCAGCCTTCTCCTTTGGATCAACCCAAAAGTTTTTGTCATGAGTTTCATGATCCAATAATCGATTGGATGGAGTCTCTGTTTTCAAAAGCTTCACACACAGACAGTTTGGGCGTGGTGTTTATTTGTTTTTGTGAGTATGAGTTGTCTAAGAATTTTTTGATGCATACATTAAATTCTTTTTATGTTTTTTCAGAGCTGCAAGCGTAAAGACATGCCAAGAAATCAATGGCTTGATTGGCTATTTTGCAAATTTTATATACATGAGAAAAATGTTTTTTCAGTTGGTTAGTATAGGAATTGTAAATAAATAATCTTGATGTTTCAAGAATTTCATTCAATTTACACAGTGTGGTCAGATTATAGTTTGAGGTTTGTTTTCAGTGTGTGAATGTTTTAATTTTCAATAAAGAGGAGAAGTATACTTCAGACATGAACAATTCATATTTTTTTAGCTCAGGTCAACTGTAGTGCATGATGGACAACTACAAGTTTCATATTTTCAAAATGGATAAGGTACTGGAACTAGAAGTTCTTGGCAACTCTCAGGGAGAATGCCATCCCCCATTAGGAGCCAATGTTAGCACCAATATTGGTTTTAGCATCTGGACATCATCCAACATCTCCAAGGGCCAGTTTCAAAGGGAATATTTATCATTTATTATCTTCATTTCCACTCAATTGTGCACTGTGAACTTCACTATGTGTTGCAAACTCACTATGCACTGCAAACTAAACTATGTGCTGCAAATTCAATTGTGCACTGCAATCTCAATGGTGCATTGCAAACGCAATTGTGCACTGAAAAATCAACTCAACTGTGCACTGCAAACTCAACCGTGCACTGCAAACTCAACTGTGTGCTGCAAAATTCACTGTGCACTTCAAACTTAACTGAAACAATTTACAACAAAATCGTATTTTCATGATAACTTTTAAATTCCGATCTAGGTTATTCTATAATGTTTTTTGGAGATGAATCATAATATCATTGACTTGCTGACAAAAAAGCAGCCCAACCCAGTTCATCATTTTTGACAAAATTTGAAATCATCACCTACAAGAAAGTTTGCAGCAAATCCTGAAATTACACTGCAAACTCTAACAGTCTGATAAATCCGAGTTGTAGGAGGGATTCGACCTGTCTGAGGAGGTTTGAATGGGTTCTCGGAGATTAGTTAGACACCAAAGTACACTTGTACACAATATTCAGCTCCACTAAATCTCCATGGAATGAGTTGGTTGCAGTTACATTTATTCTAAAAGGTAGTTTCCAGTTATCAAGGAATTAGTTGGATTTTTTGTTTGCCACATATCTCTAAGGCATAGAATTCAATGCATGGAGTAGGCTGGGACCTCCTAGAGATATTATTTATGTAATTTACTATTTAATGAGTGAGTGGACTCCAAAAATAGGGGCTTGAGTTAGGAGAGAGCTTGAGGCAATTTAGTTGTGTATGTTGATTTGTAAGTCTGTTGGGCATATCATAATGTAACATTTCTGCCATTAGAGATCCATGAGAGTTGTTACTATCAGATTTTGTTTTCTATATTTTCCATTTTACATTTGCATCTTTCTTGAATGAATTTAAGACATTGAGGATCAATGGTTGTTCATGGGTAGGGGATTCATGAGCTGCAAAGGATTTGAAGTGATTGCCTTCTTTCATGATTTATGTTCAAGTATTATTTTTATTCACTTTTCAAAGAGGATCATTGCTTGATGAATATTTATTCTTAGTTTTATCTACTTCATTCTTCTGTTCATCATTATATAGCCATTTTGTTTGGTAGGAAGCTTGATTGCCTTTGATCTGCAAAATTTTATGACTCCATGCCCAATGGAATGTCTCTGCAGACAATCTTCTACTCTCTTTCTTGCTCTTTCCTGCTAATCCACCAACCATGAAATTGATTTAGTTATTCAAATTTTGATGGGTATTAGGCTTACACATACAACAGTCTAGGTGTGACTTTTAGTGCTAACACCTTCAAGATACCATCATAGCTTGAAATGTCGATTTTTGCACAACCTTTGTCTTTCAAAAAAGGTATCAAACATACAACTGGGTTTGCTTCCTCAACATTCCACTCTTCTTCTTCAGGTTCCTTTTTCGATTCTAAACCTATTTCCTCATCTCCGAGCATTCTATTTTTTAACTCTTCTATACTCCATGGAAATTCCTTGAGCTCTCGATTCCTCTCACCTCTCGTGTTTTTCCTTCTCTTCACGATGGAATCCTTACAAGTTGCCTTTCATTCATAACTTAGACTAACATTCACACGCCTTACCTTCATGCATTTTTCTCTCACAACTCAAGAATTGAATCTTATCTAATACCACTTGGTGCAATAAATAATCATTGCAACATGTATAACACCTACATGACTGTGCTCTTCCTTCAGAATGCACAACATAATCCATGTCTTGAACATTTAACAAAACTATCATTTACTTTTATTTAAATACTGAAATGGAATAATCTGATTACAATCAAAAGAACACTAACATGCTACAGTTCCTTGCCTTTAATATTTGTTGTAGAACTCCTTTGATTACAATGTGGTCAATAGATACGATTCTTCTTCACCTGACTAGATCAGATTCACTTCTTCCCTCCATGACCAACCACTTTAACACATTTCCTATTCTCTTTTATCCTCAATGCCTCCTTGTCGGTCGGTTTCCATCCATTGAGGAGATGAACAATTATGACGGTTCATTGCCCAACCATTTCCCAATTAGCAATTCGTTTTCTCCTCCTTCATCAACATTTGTCACTTGGCACTTAATATTCATGAGACATGTGGATTGAATTTGGAATCGAAACACAGAGTAGCAATATAAAAATTGCAGCATAATTCTTGTAGCGTGAAGTTGCAACATAATTCCTGTAATGTGGAGTTGCAACATAGAAGAGACAACACTTTCATTCGTCATTTGGAAATGAGTCACATCATTCTCATTTGCCATTTGGACACGAGTTACAACACTGTCATCTGTAACAAGTAGTAACAAAATGAGTTGTTGAATAGAGTTGCAACCATCCTTATTCATTCTAAATTGACCTGTAAATAATTGAAATCTTTTTGGGCGATGCAGATTTCCCAGAACCAAAGATGCTTCTGCATCACTAGGTAATTCTTTTGTAAACACATATGAGAATTTAGATAACACATGAGACCGTTCTATGTTTAATGTATCCTCTTTCTTGTTCATAGCAATTATGACATACAACTTATGTCTTTTTTCAATTGCAATGCTGAAATAAATCTTAATGGTACTCCTCTATTCATTCCTACTAGGATTTTTTATGTCCTGAATCGTACATAAAGTAAAACTTCTTTTCTTTACAAACTAACACTGCTTTATGACTCTCTAACCACTCCATACCTATAACTACATCATGGGATCCCAATATAGTTGAATATAGTGATACTCAGGTTACACATACACCAAGGTCAATCTTGCAATCTTTAACTAAATGTTGTACTTCTTGCTTAACTCCAGAATCCTTTTCTACTTGGTTGAATTACTCTGGATTAATTGCCATCATTGTTTTATCTTAGTAACACATTATGAGAAATGAAACTTTTTTTGCTCTTGGATCTGTTAATAATGAAAAATTTATATCATTTATCTTACATGATGTCTTGAGTAATGTAGATTCATGCCCAACTTAATGGTTATTTATTGTTGCATGGATCATGTGGGCTTTAGCTAGATCACATACAATAGTCTGGCTCTGCTCTCGACTAGCTCCTTTCCTTGTATGCAAACAACCCATCTGAAAATGTGGGCCTCCACATGTCCAACATCCTCTCTTAGGGAGTTGACTCTAACTCCCAGATTGAGAACAAATAGTTCTACTACTCTTTTGTTCTATTTCAATGAGTTAAATTCATTTAGTTGTCTCTCAATGAACTCCTATGAGAGGTAACATTCTCTGAAACACTCCTCAAATAGTTCCCAAGAGATCTCAGATATACTCATCCCCAATTGTGGTAATAAAATCTTTCACCAAAGAAAAACACATCCCTTTAATTAGAAAATACACATACGTACTTTAAGATTAGAAATATAATCTCTTAGTGCTAAACACATCGTCATATTTCCCTACTATGCTTTAGCCACCTATCCATCAATGTAACCCCAAAATTTTGGAAACTTTATTTTTTCTAACTCTCCATAAACATAAACATAGATACTTAAGAGATTTTGTATAAAGAACCCAAACACTTTCGAATACAATATTTTCATTTAACTATTAAAATTATATATATACAATATAATCTATAAACACAAAACCTTATTCTTATAATATAAGATTTCGATCGGCCTTATTTCCCTTAAATTTCATCTTTTGACCAACAACTAACCAACCAATCAACCAATAAGCTGTTAGGTTGTACCATCAATACAATAATCAATCAACCAATGAGGTGTTAGGATGTACCATCAACTTTTATAGGAATAAAATTAAAATGACAATTTGACATACAATGGAAGGTGGGTAAGGTTGCGCAATTCCATTAAAAAGTGCTTTAATTCAAAATCATTAATATCCCAACAATGAGATTTTTGGTCTCAATAATTCAAATAATGATTAAAAAAATATTAATAAAATTAATATTATTTTAAAAGTAAAGTGGACAGCACTAATGAAAACATGTGAGGGGATTTATCAAACATTAATATCTCATCCTATGATGGCACTGGGGGGCACACTACCCACTATTGGATATGTGCTGAGCATAATAAGTGCGAAGGGCATATAATGGGTGGACCTATAATCTGATAATGAAAAAGACCTTGATTTCTCATAGATACTACCCACTATTCGATATGTGTTGAGCATAAGTTACGGAACTTTTTAAGGTGTGAAATCCATATAATGATGATTTTTTTTATAATTTTTTTTTAATGAGTATTGAGGTTCATTTAATGAAATATTATTCATTTTATTTTTTAAGTTTGTCAATGAAAATAAGAATGTTAATACTTTGCCAATCATATATATATATATATATATATATATAATTTTTTTTTGAAATTAAACATGTGATTTCGTAAAAGAATATATATATTTTTCACACAGAAAAAACAAATATACTATTATTTTATTAGAATCAAGTGTTATTTTAATATTACAAAAAAATCTATAGAATTGGAATGTTTAATATCTCCTCAAAAATTTAATATATTGTTCTAGTCTAGGACTTTTCATATATTATTCTAGACTTGGACTTTTCTATATAATTGCTATTGGCAGTTATCAATTGTTATAAAAAAACTTTATATAACTTATTTTATCTTATCATATATTGAAAAAGTAACTCTCTTCACTGTAATGCCTCCTTATAAAATCATAAAACTTTCTGAGCTTGAAGTAATTCCTCTTATAATCTCCTCATAATAAAAAGAACCAAGAGGGTTGTCCAGTGCTTGTTTGGATAATAGATCTGCCATTGTGTTGAATTCTCTATGGATATGTATGAATTGTATATCTTCAAAATTCTCCTTTAAGCTTTTAATTCGATCTTTCCAGTTATGAAGGTACATCAGATTCAGATTTAAATAATCATTAATCTAGTCTATAGTGACTTTTGAATCACCAACTACCATCAATTTTTTTATGGAGAGTCTCTGCGCAAAGTGAAGAAGTCCCCAAAGACCCATAATCTTTGCCTTCATGTTATTACCTTTTCCTCTTGCAAAATAGGCTTTATAAACATGTTGTGCACAAAGTTTTAAGAAAATACCAACTCCACAGTTGTCATTCACTGTTGCACCATCAAAGAAACCTATTGGCTTCTCATCAAAATAGACTGGGTTTAGAATAGTATCCAGTTTGTCCCCTTCTCCTATGTCTTTGAATTCTTTAATATCAATTAAAATTCTGGATATATTTATGGACTCTTCTCTTTGATCGTTTTCGAATAGAATTGTATTTATGTATTTCCATATTCTCCAGCTAACTAGGAAAGGAATACATCTCAATCTTGGATATTTTATAAACCGGTGAAGTAAAATCCTTTCAAGTGTAGACAACATCCAAGTATCTGAGATATTAAGAGATTTTAGAATTTCTTTCCAAACTTTTTGTGTTACTTCACAACGAATTAGCAAGTGATCAATTGTCTCATCATCTTGTAGACATAAGTTGCATACAACAGGACCAATGCCTCCTCTTTTCTTATAATTATACATGTTATTAACTAATATGTCCATTCAAATTATAAAATTATATAATATGATAAATGAATAAAATATATTTTAATTTTTAAAAAATTAAAAATATAAAATTTATTGGTTATTTAAAAAAAAATATCCAACTTATATCTTTGGAAAGTTACTTCGAATATTAGTTTAATAATGAAATATATATATATATATATATATATATATATATATAATTTTTTTCCCAAATATTTTCTATGCACATATAGTCTTGGGCCCTCAAATTTTCTTACTATTATCATTTTTTTCTGGACTTACATCTTTATTATTAAAGGAATATTGTAAGGCTTGGAGCATCCAACCCAATCGCATGCTCCTCCATCGCAGACCAAGACAAACGAGTCGAGCAATACAAACGAATTGGGCAAGACAAAGCACTCAGTTCCGTTCAAAGAGGAGAAGGTCTTCTTATAAGGTGAAGTTGGGGTTCCTTGGACGCGCACCGTGCCAAGGAACAACTTCACTGAAGATTGCTTGACGAAGATGTAGGCATGAGGTGGGTGCTCCACTAAAGAAATGGGTGCCCTACCAAGAGATATGTTGGTTAGAGCATTGGTTCAGCGCTTCGACGGGCAAGATGTTGATCCAACTAGACGAAAGGAAAAATCAAGAATAGGCGAGCTTGGTCATCTTGGGCAACCGAGACGCCAAGGAGAGCGACCAAAGAAGAGCGACCAAGGACATGTGTGACGAATGCTTAGATAGTGAAGAAGTTTAAGGATCGGTCAAGGCACAACTTGGGTGTCCAAATAAAAATGATGAGTCAACTAGGAGATAAGTGGGTGTGCTTGGGTGGAGTTGACCGACTCACCCAAGGGATGCATGCCCCTTAGGAAAAAGTTGGCCCAAGAGTCAAAGTGGACAAGTTGTGAAAGGTTGTGTCCACTCCAAGGAAAAAAGACACACAGGTTGGGAGAGTTGGGCGCCTACTTATAGCCAAGGGATAGACCAAATGAAAATCATCCAAGAAGTCATGGATAACAAGATGTGATTTGAAATCGTCTAAGTTTGGGGATTACAGGTCACGCCATTATGAGGAAAAGGCAACATGATTTTCAGAGATGAAGCATGAAGGAGAGAGTTTCGTTCAGACTTTTGACTGAGGCAATGAAGAAAGGGCACCAGGTGACTCACCGAAGAAGAGTCTTTTTGGTTATCGCACAGGTTCTTTGTGTAAACTGAGCGGAAGCTCCCTTGTAAAATTTCTTTGTGTGTGGCATGAGCTAGGCTCGACACACTGCTATTTTGTATTGAGAATTTGGGTTTTAGGTCGGTTTGGTCGCCCACTTGTATTTCGTTGTTACTTTGTATGGATGTTCTTTACTTGTTGAATTGTCTAAGTACAAAAAACACACATAATTGTTAAGTAATAAATGAAACGAAGAAATAAGGCGTAGTCTAGGCCAAGTAAATTGGTGTGGCCTTGCCACCGAGTTGAATAGCTACAATGCCACAAGTTGTTGGAAACGATGATTAATTCCGCCATCCAACTAAAAATTCTCCAATGACCATGACTTGACAATTAACCATGATCTGACAATTGTCCTCCTAAACCAACAAATTTATTGACAAAGGACTTTTCTCCAATACTTTTTAAGGCTCATCAAAACCAAAATTCTTACCCACATTTCATTTTCAAAACACATTACATTTTGTAAATGTGTTCATCAATTCATGATGTAAGAAATGCAAATATTCCTCATAATTATCTCTCATAGAATTTGGTAATTGGAGTACTTTTTTTCTTAAAGTAATCAACGAATGAAAGCAACTATAAAGTAATTCATGACTAAATTGTCATTTAGATTACAATGTGTTCCATACTCTTTCAAATATTTTATGAATAATATTGTGCTCCATCGTAGCTATAACTTTGTCTCAAAAGGAAGAATTGAAGAATTTATAAGGAAGAATTTATATAAATAGGATAAAATTAATAAAATATTTATTTAAAAAAACATTTTTTAATATTTATAAAACGAGTCTTCTTGAAAATGTACAGATATTTTTAAGATTTATAATGAACTAGCCCCCATGAAAGTGTGAGGGGGTAAGTTAATGGTAGAGTAAATAGGAATTTCAATATATTTAAATTTATGGAAATAAAACTTATATTTATAAATGGGGTTTCTCATTTTATGTGGTAAATTTTTAAAACAACAATTTTTTAATTATATATATATATATATATATATATATATATATATATATATATATATAAATAATAATTAGAATTTTAAATCCAAAATAAATATATATTTTTTAATATTATATAATAATCATAAAAGTAAAT
>ML796534.1:190514-219562 GCA_009831015.1 Picea engelmannii
CAAGTGGATTGAGGTTGGAAAGGTGAGGGAGCTATACCCTCATCTTCAGATAGACTAAAAATAGTCTTTTGGAGGTCCAAAAGCTTTCCAATGGGGAGGTGTGATCCAGGGGATCAAATTTTGCTCAAAAATTCAAAGTGCTCGGAATCACTTCAAATCAAATGAGAGTGTAGGCCTCATCATTACGAACCCAACGCAACTCATTTGGGTTCAAACAGACATCGGGATCGAGAGATATCGCGTTTTGTTCAAAATGACAAACAAGCAAAAAAAAGGATGCTGACTGTACAGTCCGTACAGTCCGTACGGACGCTGACGTGGCAGGTCATATGACATGTGGCAGACAACTATTTGGGCAGTTGGCATGTGACATGGCTTGTTTGCAGCGAACGGGATGGCGACACATGGCCCAATCAATGGCCGCCACGTGTCATATGTATATTGGTTTAAAATCTTTGCATTTGGCAGGAGTCGACCCCGTGACCTCCGGGCAGGGTAAAGCCTTGGGAAGGGCCACCCAACTGGCCTGTCCACATGTGTTACTTAACATGTGTATGCATTTTAATATATTTGAGTTTGCAAATAGGTGAATTGGGGCACGAACCGAGTCAGGGCTAAGCCCCGACCCACGGTTATATATATGTATTGCATACGACCAATGTTATGGGCGGTTAAACCCACCGTAATATATATATATATATATGTGTGTGTTGTAACCGTTTTGGTATGCGACATATAACATGTGACCATTGTGTATGTGTGTGGTTTAATCCTATGGTTTTTTATATGGTTTGAACCTTAGCCCTGTTTTGTATTGCGCGCGGTCATGTGGTGGCCACGTGCCCATGGGCCTTGGTAGTTAAAGGTCGGCGCGTAAGCGTTCGACAGTTTGTACTGGTTGTGCGGTTGTGCCTGGTGCTAAGTTTTAATGCTTAAATATGCGTGTGGGCTAGGTTGAGCCAACAAGGGTGCGTTTTGTAGATGCAGAGATAACAAGTTTGAAGGGGGACTTCCAGGAAGCCTATCTTCTTCAATTTTTGGCCAAACGAGGTGCCGAAAAAGCCCAGCTAGGGGTTTTTGGACATTCTGAAGCCATTGGAGCAGTCTATTTGGTATTTTTAGCATTATAAAGCACATTTTTTATCACTTTCAGCAAATAATACAAATGATCCATTGGAAGTTGGACCAGGAGATGTAGCCCAAGAGAGGGGTGAACTCCTTTATCATTTGTTGTGTTATGTGTTTTCTGTTCACTGTTTATTGCTGCTATTATATGCATCTTTGATGAGTAATTTTCATAAAATTTGTGTTGTAAATTGATCTGTTTGCATTTTAACACATAAAATTTAACTTGCAAATATTTTCAAGAATACAAGTCTTCTTCATTTTTAGATCACTCACGAAGTCCCGAAGCACCAGAGTGACGTGTACCTGTTCGAAAGTTTGACATTCGGGAGTTATAAGGGTGCTGGAATGGAATCTCCTGAATCCCAAAGTGCCAAAGTTTTGAAGCGTCGGATATGACGTGGCATGAAGATTAACCTAGGGTGGAGTGGACCTACCCTAAGTCTTCCACATGCCACTTGTTTTTGTACTTTTGACAGAACTTTATTATCATTTGGGACCTGGCACATGTCACTCGTCAATGGGGCCACATGTCACTACATTAATTGTTTGACAGTCGAGAAAAGGAGATTGTCGTATTCGTCGGTCTGACGTTTGGATATTTTGAAGTGTTGTAAGGTAAAGTCTCTCAAAGTCCCGAAGCACCGGAGTCCCGAAACTCCAGAGTAGCACAGTTCGGAAATTCAAAGTTCGAAAGAAATGGAGAGTAGTGTTGAGGAAAGCTCTGAAGTCCCAGAGCCTCGAAGTCCCGAAGCTCTAGGAAGCGATTGTTCGACAGTTCGACATTCGGGAGGAACGTTGTGTTGAGTCAAAAAACCCTCTGAAGCCCGGAGTTACGAAGTGCCAAAGTACGAATTGTGACGTGGCATGATGACATTACCTGGGGTGATGTGGAACTCTCCTAGGCATGTTGCATGTTATCTGGTTTTGTACTTTTACAGGCCCTTTTGTACCAATAGAAATCCAACATGTGTCACTCGATGATGGGTCCACATGTCACCACCTTAATTGATTATAGTTGTACTAAGTGGACCCTGGAAGGTTCAGAAGTTTGAGAATTCAACATTCAGAGGAAATGATGGGAGAAGTTATGGAATCCTATGAAGTCCGAAGCTCCGGAGTGCTAGAGTGACACAACGTAATGATGTCACTATGAGTGACCTGGACCTGTTCGAAAATTTGACATTCAGGATATTTGAAGGGTGGTGTAGAAGAAACCTCTGAAGACCCGAAGTGTCGAAGCCCCGAAGTGCTGGAGAGACGTGGCATGCAGACATCACCTAGGGTGACATGGAACCATCCTAAGCATGCCACATGTCAACCTAATTTGTGTTTTTCACATGTCATTCATACCAATTAGAACATGAGACATGTCATCCGTTGGATGGGCCCATGTGTCCACTACCTAACTCTGCAATGTGGCACACTGATACATGGATGTTGACTAAACTTCTACGGTTCATCCGTCTGACGATTGGGTAAAAACAATAAAGAGGGGAACCGTTGGATCAACATCTGATTAATTCATGACTGTTGGATCAGCACAAGTAAGATCTATGGTGGAGAGATGTTGCGGAGAACGAGGGCAGAGCTAACAGCTGTGTGGGTTTAACCTCCTCAATCCTCCTAGACTATCGATCTGTAGATTCGACAAGATCAACGGTTGGCATTGATTCCACTACAGGCAAGTAGCTTCTATTGTGGAACTTGGGAAAGGAGATAAACGTCATTCTAGTTGGGACTTTGCAATCATCCCTTATCATAGATCTCCACGCTGGTTCACACACAACCGTTGATCCTAGATAGAAGGTTAGCACCTGAATAATTGAGTGAGGTCATGTCCTCGATCTCCTGGGTCAGATTTATAGGTCCTTTGGGCATACGAGGAGAACTAGGTTCAACGCCTTTGTATTAAAAATGTGGATATGTGCATATTCAATCCTGTTAGTGATCAAATCTGAGAGCTAAGATGATCCTTGGCACCCCGATTTCGGGGTTTACAATGTAGTTACAACACAATACTGCATAAAAGGGTTTTAGGACGGGAGGTCTTGCGTCAATAACTTTATGTTCAAGACTTAGATTTGAGCATGTTAGAAGGGTTTGGAACAATAGAATATAATTGTTTGCCCAGAAATTGGATCTGAACAGTCAAATTATTAGGAAATCAGAAGAAATAACTATGATAGGTTATTGAACCAAAATGGTTCATGTTTTTATAAAATTGTTAAGTCAGTTAACCTGACAATGTTCTATTAGCTGCACATTTTTGCAAAATTAATAGCAAATTGATCAGATCAGATCAAGATAGTGGGAAGAGAGATGGATGATACACAGGGGGGATACATTTAGGAATATGAGATCTGAGGAATGGATGCCCAATTGGGTATGGAAGGAACAAACTCCAATGGACGTGGAGAAGGAAAGGATGATAACATGAATATGGTAGAGACCATTAGAAATTTGCAGAAAGATGTCCAGAGTCACAAGGTTGATAATGAAAGGCTTATGAAATACAAAGAGCAGTAGGAATACTTTGATATGAAGTTAATGAAGAGACTGGACAGAATTGAAGAGAAATTGGATAAGGAGAGTGGCTCCAGGAAATTAGGAAGCCACAGGTCCCCTGATGAGAAAAGAAGAACAAGGAGTGGTAGCAGACATCCCCATCACTCCCAAAGACATTCCAATGGGAGGGCACATAGCATCTCAAGTCCATCTCCTATCAAGAAGCATCATAAGAGGTCTGAGGTGGATGAATCGAGAGGATAAATGAACAAGATAAAACCTCCTACCTTTGATGGAGATCACAAGAAAGATGAAGATGTCAATACATGGTTGTTGGGAATGAGAAAATATTTCCAACTGCATAATTATTCTTCTCATGCATAAGGAATAATTTCTATCTACCAGCTTAAAGGAAATGCATCCATGTGGTGGGATCATCTTGTGAAAGTGCAACAGATCAGAGAGAAAAATGTTACATGGAAGGAATTCAAGAAGCGTTTTGAGAAGAAATACTTAACCAAGAGGTATTATGACAAAAATATGAAAGAGTTATTTGAACTCAAACTGGGAAGCATGACCATTGATGATTATGAAAGGAGATTTTTAGAACTGTTAAAGTATGTCTCCTTCATCAAGGATGAGACAGTTAAGATCTAGAGATATTTGAGTGGACTGTCATCTTTCATCAGTGATAAAATTCAATATGATGATCCTAAAACTTTGGAGGAAACCATAAGACGAGCTAAGTTCTTATATGATCAACATAAGGGTAATCCTACTTTCCAAAGAGCTTGGGAAGATAAGAAGAAATTAAATATGGAGCATAGAAAGAAAGGGAACAATCCACCCTTCTTCATGAACAACTCTCAGGGAAAACAAAACCCTAGAGATCCTAGAATTACTGAGACAGGTGAGAAAAGGCCAAGGCAGACACCCATTCAATGTTGGGGTTGTAAAGGAGATAATTTGTATAGAAATTTCCCTCACATGAGTGACAAAGTGAGAGTTGTCCACAATGTACAACAAGCTGAAACAATGGAAGACATGGGAATAAGTGTTCCAAGGATCTATGCAGCCTTGGACAACAAGCAAGCAGAATTTCAATCACACATGATTGAAGTGGAAGGTATGGTCAATAACCATGCCTTTACTATTTTAATATATTCAGGAACTAGTCATAACTATATAGATCCTAAGGTAGTGTAAATATTGCAATTTCCAAGAAGCAAGCATGGGAAATCTTATCTGGTGCAGTTGGCTACAGGAGCCAAGAGAAAAGTTGTTGAGTTGGTTAAATCATGTCCAGTGGACATAAATGGGCTGAGTACCAAGATAGATTTGAACATCATGCCCTTGGGTTCATATGATTGTATATCTGGTATGGATTGGTTGGACCAACATCATGTCATCTTAGATTGTCATAACAAGGAATTGTCATCTTTGGTTCCTCAAGGGAACCAAAGAACAGTCTAAGCAATTCCTAGGGCAGTTACTGTTCGAGAGATCTCAACAATGCAGTTGAAGAAGTGTTACATGAAGGTCTTCCAAATAATTGTAACTCATATGGAGGAAGAACCTAAGGATAAGGTGCCAAATCTTGAGGATCATGCAGTCCTAAAAGAGTTTGAGGATGTGTTTAAGGAAATACCGAGACTTCCCCCAAAGAGAGATATTGATTTATCTATAAATTTGATGCCTGGAGCAGCTCCAGTATCCAAGAATACCTATTGAATGAGTACACCAGAGCTGAAGGAACTGCAAATGAAGCTTGAAGAACTTTTGAATAAGGGGTATATACGCCCAAGTGTGTCGCCTTGGTGTGCCCCAGTTTTATTTGTGAAGAATAAGGACAATAAATTGCTGAGTACATTGTTAAATGTCTGGAGTGTCAAAAGGTCAAGGTTTTGCATAGACACTCAATTGGGTTGCTACAACCATTGCCCATTCCTAAGTGAAAGTGGGAAGTGGTGTGAATGGATTTCATCACCAAATTTCCCAGAAAAAGAAAGCATCATGATTCTATCATGGTGGTGGTGGAAAAGCTTACTAAAGTTGCCCATTTCATTCCAATGAATATTACTCACAAGGAAACCAATGTTATTGATATTTATATGAGGGAAGTAACACGCTTGCATGGCATACCCAAGACAATTGTGTCTGATAGAGACCCAAAGTTCATCTCAAAGTTTTGGAAGGGATTATTCAAAGGGTTCAGAAAAAATATGAACTTCAGCACAATTTATCATCTCGAGTCTGATGGGTAAGCAAAAAGGGTGAACCAAGTGATAGAGGATATGCTAAGAATGTACATGATGGACAAACCATCTAAATGGGAAGACTATCTACACTTGGTATGATTTTCTTACAATAATTGGCACCAAGCATCGTTGAAGATGAGCCCATTTGAGGCACTTTATGGTAGAAAGTGAAACACACCAGTAAGTTGGGACAACCCAGTAGATAGAACAGTGGTTGGGCCAAAGTTTCTCAGGGAAATGGAAGAGAAAATGTTGAATATAAAGAAGAATTTAAAGGTTGCCCAAGACAGACAGAAAATCTACGATGATAAGGGAAGAATTCACAGAGAATTCTATATTGGTGATCATGTGTTTCTGAAAGTGAAGGCCAATAGAAGTTCTCTGAAGCTAGGAAACTGTTCCAAATTGACAACTTGTTAGTGTGGGCAATTTGAAATCCTAGAAAGGATTGGGCATGTAGCTTATATGCTTGCATTACCTGCATCTATGACCATTCATAATGCATTCCATGTATCATTGCTTAAGAAATATATACTTGATGTTCATCACGTTGTTGATTGGAATGTGATTCAGGTGGAGAAAGAAGGCACTTTCCAAGTGCATCTAGTACACATTCCGGACCGGAAAATCAAGAAGCTCAGGAATCGAGCCATAGATATTTCAAAGTTCCAATGGACCAGGTACGGTTAAGAGGACACAAATTGGGAGTATGAAGATGATATGCGGGCATAATACCCACATCTTTTTTAATATTTTGGAAATCTTGTTGATATTATGTACATAAGATGAAATAAGGACAATGCATAAATAAGGGGAGGGGATTGTAATACCCCAAGGCCGAGCCCATGCTGAATTTTAAACATGTTTTGCAAGCTGGTGATCCAAATGATTATAATCTAGGTGGCTTATGTGATGCTAAAGGCCAGTGGTCCTATTTTTGTATATGTAATTATGCATATCATTAATATAAAATACATCGTTGCGTGTAGACTGACCACGAAGAAAGAGTTATGGGGGACTAAGCTCCACTAGGTAGGGAAAGGGAAGGGGCTAAGAGGATAGGAAAAAGGGATAAGCTTGAGGGCTTAACCCCAAGGGAATATTATAATATATTTTCCTAAAATACTAAGGTTAGGGAAATAACTCAAGTTATCCTAAGTTCCCATGGGAAGGGGAACGAATGAGAAGTGGAGCTCATGAAGCTTCATGAGGACAGGTGTCTGATTTGGGACATGCAATTTTATGTGGGAAATTAGTTCAGTGTGGGGGTTCACTTGACCATTCTTTCCATGCTTCCCACACACTCACAGAGAGAGACATTGAGCATTCATGCACATAGTCATTCTCTCCATCGTTGAACCTCCTCCATGGTCGACCTCTATAACTTGCACGCATTTGTACTCAATTGATTCGTACTCTGCCTTAACGGTTTTTGTCGTTTCCATCATATGTGCCATACCTGAGTTATGTTGTTGCTATCGCCCTTACCCATTTGACTTAGGATCTGGATGGAAGAAGCAGGTTGTCGGGCCTATGAGAAATTCTCTCTAGGTGAGAGAGGTTGTTGGGGAAGTGATTTTTCAAGAGGGAGCCTCATGACAGTTGTAGTTCTCTAAGACTTCCTATCCATCCTGTTGCTAAAGCCCTGGAAGGGGAGTGGGGCAGCTGAAGTATTGTTGAGAAGAGAAGGGGCACACTCCCTGGGGTGGGACAGGCATGTGGGGAATGAGGGACTATAAGTTGTGGACGTGAGTGAACTCCTGGGGACTAAATCCTTCCTAGATACTTTGTAACCTCAGCCTAGCCTAGGATTCCCTTTACCTGGGTGGAGTTTAGTCCCATCTCAGGGGTGATCCACTAGTGATAGCTTGGAGCAGCGTGGTATAAGGCTGGGAGGTTCGTGGTAGTTCAGCACGCAGCTGGTGGACTTCATAAAAAGATAAGCACCATTTCTATGTTAACTTTTATGTTGTGTATTCTGTACATGTCTTGATATTTATAATATTTCCTGTGTAAGATGTTTGTAGAATATTGTTGTTATTTTCGCATTAATTGTGTATTAGTAGAATGCATATTATATGTTTAAGTTCACATGTTTGATGTTCCACAAAGAGCTCTGTGCGCCATATCCCAGCATGTCTATGCCCGGGTATGGACAGTTTTGACTATCAGAAACAAAGTGAGAAGTTTATTTTTGTTTGGTTTTCAAGTGACATTGCCCAATAGATGGTTGGGGGTGTTACACATTGTTTGTGTCTCTTTTCTTCCAAATCCCATGTATTTGCATCATAGTAGTTTTGCATGACACAAACTCTACATTTGTATTGACTTTTTTATGCAATGAAAAAAGTGTGTTATGATTGCATCATTTTGGTGTCAATTTCAAATTTTTAGTAGAAAAAATTAAATATAATAATAATTACATTTATCATAATAATAATTATTGTAATTGTCAATTGGATCTAGCCCATGAAGTTGATAGAAGGAGTGTTATCCTCCCTACCCAGGTTCAATTCCCACAAGTGATATGTTGAGCTCTTAATGAGGATATAGTTGTAATGGCCATGAGCCTTGTGTTGACAAAGCCTTGAGCTTCTGCAAAATTTGGTTTACCATGGGTACCATCCTCAGAATGAAGAGAAATGCCTGATGAGTTTCCATGGGATGTGTATTTCATGGGAAAATAATAACTATTATAATATTATAATTATTACAATAATAATGATAATAATTGGATTGAATTAAATTCCATAGCCTAACTATACGCTAAATAATAATAATAACAACAATAAATGTGAAACAAATGCAAATCTAGATATACACCTCACCCCTTGGAAAATGCACCACACCCCTTGGAAAACTCACCTCACCCATTGTTAGTGACAATTACCTATGCCCAAAAAAAAAAGGAATTTGAGTAGTTAGAATGTGAAATGAGAGTCAAGAGAATAACAAATACAAAACAAGGGGTATAGGGAATGATAAAGGGTAACTAGTTTTCTTTTGTTATTTCGTGTGCTGAAATGTGTCATTAATTGAAGGCAATGTGATATGGGATAATTATGACGATGCATGTATGACATGGATGATGATGCTACATGTGCATCATTCATGCACGTGGGAAAAGTTATTCAATCTAGGCATATCTATCTATATGGATTAGTGTAGGTGCATCCTTTCCTCTTTTCAATATTTTAGTATTTTTCTTATCCCAAATAAAAACAATAATTTATATCTACCGTTTTATTATTTACCTCTTCAATTTTTTTGTTCTTATTTGGGGGCACGTTGAGAAATGGGGTCCTCTCTTTTTAATTTTATTTATTATAAAAATCATGCAAATTTAGTTCAATTAAGATTGAAACTATTGCAGTGTGTAGTTTTGGTATTTTTTTTGTAATGCATAAAAATCATCCAGTTCAAGGAGTTGATTTTTAACTTTATGAAAATATACAATAAATAAATTTAATAATAATTATTAATTAATCCATGTTATTGTTTAAATATTTTCTAGATTTTATTAATTAATTAATTGTTAAGTGACGTATATCTTAATTCACCTCATCAGATAAGTAACGCATTGAACTATGTCTCATTATAATTTATTCAAGATATATGTGTTGTTTTATCAATTTTTTTATTTTCTTATAATTGCACCAAGTTAAAGGATTGATGAAATACAACTTTAATTACTTTTGAGAAGTTATTATTTTTATTATTTCTTTTTAAGAAATCTTTCGTGTTTAATATTATCTTCTTATTCTTTTAATACAAAAGTTATGAAATTAGTTAGATTAGATTAAGACATTAGAGGTAGGAACCCAAATAACATTTCAAGGTTTAAAAAAAAGAAACATAGAATTTGTCATAGGGAGCTTGAAAGTCCTTTCTAGAAAGTGTATTTTTGGTGTTAATGCTTAGGTTGGATCAAAGTATTTGCATGGATCTCCCATCTAATTCAAATATGTCATTTTCTTAGCCCATAAGATCAATAACTCATTTTTAATGACTTGAGAAGATGCATCTTAGTGTCCAATCACATGTTTATCAGTGTGTGTCTTTCTTATGGGATTGTGAGGGACCCTAAGATAAACAGTGAGAGCCCCATTAGATTTCACCAACTCGGACATATTATACTATAACTACCCGTTCATAACTTCACTTGACTTTCCCCACTGGTGGGTTTTATCACAACCAATGAAGGGTTGTTTGAAAGGTCCCTTTGAGCTCGTATTGATTTCATCACCCCTAATAGAGGGTCATTTGGAAGGCCCCTTTTAGCTCTTGTGATTTTTTTGACAAGCCATGACTTTACAAGGATCATAAGTATAACCTTTCTTTTGGAATAATTTAAATCAATTTACTAATTATATGTCATTGGGTCTCATCAATAATTAATGCATAATAAATATTTTTCTTGCCTTTGTGGTTTATGATTAAGGACAAAAGAATTATTCATGTACCCATGTTGTTGCAAGGAAATTTGTTCAAGGTATTCTAAAAAAATACATAAATATGTCTACGAAGGATGCATGCCATTTTTGTAGCCATACCATCGTTTCCATAAAATGAAGAGAGATTCAAATGAACAAGTAGAGGTAACTCCTCCACATAGCATGGCATTATAAGATTATTATAGCATGACACTATTAAATTGGTAAAAAAATATTGAGTCTTACATTGAATTGGTTTGGGAGGATATGTTCAATGGAGACTTATTTGATATTGATGATGATTTTTATGGCTAGAAAATTATTCTTGATTACATGCCAAAATGCATGAATAAGGCTCCCAAATTCTATGATATCCCATATTAGAAAGAACATCATAGTGGCACATTTATTGGATCCAATGCACATATTCAAGAATGTCATATTTTCTTTGAAAACCCATTTCTTCCACTGAGAAAGATACAAATGAATCTAGAAAATATTTGTTTGTTTCAAAGACAAATAAACATCTATGAGAAAATGAAGCAGTGTGCACAAATGACAAAAAATCATCTCACTGCACCATGGATATTGTCTAGGAATGACTTAGAGCTTGTGAAGAAGGTGATTCATACAATTAGAACATCAACATGAGATGGTTCTTTATTGAGAAAAACATTTGTTGTTAATGATAAGTTGATGTTCTCAAGACACATGATCACCATAATTTGTTAAAGGTACATATTACTAATGTGGTTGTGATATAAGTTAGTATAGAATCCTTAATTTACCCTCAACCCTTGTAATATTATTTAAATATTCTAACCAATTTGAGGATGTCTATGTTAAACATATCTATTTGATGACGATATATGGATGTACTAGTATAACATGGGGTTTATGTTATGCTATCAGATGATTACCTATGTTTGTAAGGTTTTTTTTCTCATATTTTTATCTAGACCATAAATTTATCTTCGGTGTGTATATACATCAAAATATATAGTGTCGTGGGAGATTTTATGAAATTACTAAATATTAACTAGGATCATATTGACTTTAGGCATATCACATCCAAACATATTTATGTCATGAGCATCCCTAGATGACACAATGAAATACTATGAATTGTTTGTATTTTGAGAAAGAGTTGCTTACTAGTTTTATGGATACTCATGTCCATATTTTAGTAACTTTGGTTGAAGATAGTCAATTAATTTGTGTGGTGAGTTGTAGATGGGTGTTTTTTCCTAAAGACACGCATGAAAACACTTAAGGGGTTTGTATGGAAACACACACATCTAGAAGGGTGCATGGCCAAGGGTACATTATTAATGAATATTTATTTTTATGTTCAAGTTCCAGAAACAAATTCATATAGATGATCCATTCATGTCGGATGGTGATTATGATGAAGAATGATTAAAAGGAGAGAAATTTGAGACAAATGGAGAAACACAACTTCTAAGAAATAATATAATTATTTTACTTATATATTGTTATAATTGTGTTATTTAATGAATAACTATTTTTCTTTCCTTTTTTTCCAAGGAAATTTTTTTATCTCTTATTCAAGAAGAATAAAAAACACAATTATAAGGTGTGTGAGGCACATTCCAAAAATCCCCTTTTAAGGGTATGACACCGAATACCTTTAAGATAGTTGGTTGTTGTTTATCAAAAACTCATTGTCTAGTTCAAAAAATACCTTTTGTCGGAAGCAAATAATAGATAACTTCCAAAAGAAAACTCACACAATAACTACTACACATGATTCAATCATAAATGACATAATGAAATATTGTAAATTTAAATAAACCTAAAATTTAGTTAACATTGACTGTCTAAGAACTGCATAATACCCATTTTCAAATTCAGATAAAGAGAAATGATTCTCTAGAAGATCTAGCCCCTCTTTGGAGAGTTTTTCAGACACCTAGTTATGTTCACGATAAACATGGGAAAATTTGATACAACGGAAAGTTCTGGTCACTTGATTTAGCTGCTCTACCATCGCAATAAGATCAAAAACATGTACCTGCACATGCTCGTTCATCTATTCCATAACCAGTAGTCAATCCCCATGGACTTGTAAAACATTTATTTGATGATCCACAACAAACTTCAATAGATAGAAGATCACCATGAATTCAACATAATTGTTTGTCCCTAGAAGGAGGATTGGGTCTAGTTAATTATAAAATTGGAAAAGAGACTACAGGCTTGGAGCTTTCGTTGGCTATCCAGGGAGAGGAGACTAATCCTTGTCAAATTGGTTTTGGAAGAAATCTCGGTGTACTGGATCTCTTTATCCTAGGTTCCTAAAGGAACACTGGAAAATATAAGGCATGCATGTTTCAGATTCTTATGGGATAGCTAAAAATATCACTTTGTAATGCCTTGGGTAAAATGGGATATGTTGGCAGTCCCAAAACTATTGGGTGGATGGGGATTGAAAAATATTCATTTTTTCTCAAAGGAACTTGCAACAAAGGTTGGTTGGAGGTTGATCACCACAGAGAGTCTTTGGACTAAAGTGGTTACTCGAAAATATTTTTTCCTGGCCTCGGTTGAGGAATGGATTAGAAGGCCAATAAAGGAGACCAAAAATTGTACTATTATCTAAAAATCCCTCGTCAAAGCATATTCAGTAGTGGGGCAGGTATTGTCCTGGCATGTTGGAAAGGGAATTAGAGTCAAAATAGGCATGAACCCTTGGTTGGGCAGTGATAGACACCATCTCCTTCCCTGAGCTCTAATTGACCATCTACACGACTGAGGGATTTTTCATCTTGCTCAGATTGCTAATATGAATAGAACCACTATATGGGGTCAAGTTTGGAAATATGCAATTCATTTGGGGATGGGAGAGGATTTTGTAGACACCTGGGTTGACTATATCAGAGCTCTCAAATTAGGGCACATATGCATCAAATATAGGGAGGATGAATTAGTTTGGCAACATAATCCTCATGGGGTTTATATGCCAAAATTATGTTACACCCAAATCAACATTGATCTTCTACAACAAGACCCCTCATTGTAACACACCCAACCCTTGTGTACCTTTCCTAGGGATGGGGTATTCTAATTTTCATTTTCCTTCTTAAATCATATCCTCCTTTTATGTACCTATTGTATTTATGCTCACCAAGAGCTCCCCAAGCTTAGTCATCATTCTCCTATTGGAGTTCAAGAAAGGAAGACATGCTCCAGTGAAGTATCTTCAGGTGTTCATCGGTTGAGATCCACGTAGCATCCACGAGAATTCATTACCAGGTTCTCTCCTCTCGCAGGGAACGTACATTCATCACCTAAGCCAATGACAGAATAAGTATTCATCTAACATATTGATTGTAGAGGGATTCAGCACTTCGGTTCTCTAGCACTTCGGAACTTAGGCATTGAACACCTCTTTATTGTCTACGCACGAGACCTCCCGGAGTCCCGAACTCCTAGACTCTCGTAGTTTCGACCACTTCACCAACCACTTTGGCTAGGAGGGTATGTACTACGGGATGACATGTGGAAGGGCCAGGGGTGACATGTGTCACGTTCCAATAGGCATATAGGGTCTATGAAAATAACATATCAAGATGACACGTGGCACATCGATCCTGGGTCCACACCACCCTGGTGGCGTCGGCTTGTCACGTCACACCGGAAAAACAACCTTATAACATCCCTCAAATCTCATGGTCGACATCCGGCCACGTGAATCCATAGATCCACGGATAACGTTACTTCATGGATTCGGCATTTGGGAGTTTTGCGATGAAAACTTCTCTTTTCTCTCAAAGTTGGTCAGCGTCGGGCTAACCATAGCCCAAATCTGACGGTTAGGAAAAGTCCTGAAGCGTCCTCGAATCGACATCTCTCGTTACTTCGGGATTTGGAGCTTATCGACACATCACACCTCAAATTTCCCGAACTGCCTAGTCTACAGACTAAATGATCTAGTGCCACACGTCCCCTGTATATCGACGACTAAGAGGGATCCCGGAGAATCTGTGGATCGACGGTCCTCATTACTTCGTGACTTCGGCCTTCAGGGATTTTGGCTTTACAACACCCCTGTCCTCCCGAAAAGTTCAACGTCAGGATAACTACGTCGTGAATCTTATGTCTAGGAAAAAACCTGAAGGATCCCTAGATCTACGGTTCTGGTTACTTGGTGGCTCCGGCCTTCAGGGGTTTTGGATTTACTTCCTCCTCATTCTCCTGAAGCAGGACTTCGTTGAAGTACCATGTGCGGGTCCCTCCTTCTGGCTGATCGGACGGTAGGTGGGGCTCCTAACGATCTCCCCCAAATATACGACTCTCCTTTACTTCGTAACTTCGAAGTTCGGGGAGTTTGATGCTATGGCATATCCATTCTCCCGAAGTAGAACTTCGTCGAAGTCTTCTCGGTGTAGATCCAACAGTTGAGGGAATCCCCAAACATTCTTGATCAGTGGCTCATGGTTTTTTGTGATAAGGAGTTGGATCTCAGTTTAGTCGGTAAGATAGGTTTATCTAACCACTAGGGAAACCACCCAACGTCGGTCAACCTTACAGGTAATCATGACTCTCAGACACATTCGACCAGTTTGTGACTATTTGGGCTGTCAATACTCTTGAGTCCCGGACTTCCGGAGTTTCGAAGCCAGAAGAACTTAGCTTCTTTAGGCTTAACACATGGTTCTTGGATGTTGATCACATGGGTCCTTCTAAACTCTCACGAGTTAAGCACATCTTCCTCATCGTGAAATTGCTAAGGACTTGGGCATGGTGTCTCGGCTGTGCAACAAGGAGTCTGAAGAAGCTATCCTCTTCAGACAGATAGGGCCAGATTGACTCAATGCCTTCTATCTCAACCCTCTCTATAGGTTTACGTCCCAAGACGCCTCAAAGGCTAAACTGGGGCATATAGATGATCAATCAAAAACATAAGTCCAAAAGAAGGTAATTTCATACACATAACTTGATCATTCAATATAGATATCATTCTTAGATGTATAAACACATGCATTCATTCATTACTCCATTTCAAAATACAAAATATGGAAATACTTATCAGAACCAGAAATCATGATGCGACTGCTAAAAGGGGTTCTTGTTTCCACCCAACCATAGGCTCAGTCACTCCTAACAAATTTACCACTGGCCACCCACGAGCTATACCACGATGCTCTAAGAGAGAATTTTGTCTTCCGGCTTAGCAACAATCAGGGACGGAGGTTACTCTCCTCCTCGCATGGGATCTTGGCAACGATTTCTCTCTATACCAAGCAAGGAGGCTTGCCTGAGTACTTCCTCAATCACTCAACATGCTCGTTTATAAGCTTGTATCATAACCCTTCTATCCACTTCCTGCGAGCAGAACACGTTCAAATCTTAGTTCTTCCTCGAACTTGAGAGCTTAGTCTCTCATCTTTGCACTCTTCGTAGCTCTTCCTCTACCCACCATGCCTTCCTTTCTTTCCTTCCTCAACAATATTGTGTGTGGCCCGAATTCCCAGTCCTTGGTCAGGTATGAAATCCTTTTAGATGGGAGCTATGCCCCATCCCCTCATTAACTATTGAGGAGGTATTCCCACCTACCAACCTGACTGTAATTCATTCCTTGGTCAGAGGACTATTCTGGTCCTGAGCAATTAAATCCAGCAAGGTACTCGTTTGGTGGGGGTTATCTCAACCATTTATGGTTCCCCTCACCATCTCTTTCATAGAATTCGTGGCCTATCTTGGAAAACCCCCACTTTCAACAGTCTTACAACACTTGTCCATTTCTATTAATAACAAAAATTATGTTCCTTGACCTTTTATACAAAGGTTCATCAAATCAAACATTCACACATATCGAGTTTTCCATAGTCTCTTGGACAATATATTTATATTTACAAACTAGGGGAAATGGGGGTGTTACAATCCCATCCCCCTTAAAGGAACATCGTCCTCAATGTTCTATCTATTAATATTCTCTACATATGCAGAAGTAAACAAAAATGGATATGCATGTTTCATGGCATCCTCCATCTCCCATGTAGCCTCATTTGGGCCAAAGTGTTTCCACTTCACCTTGACCTATGCAATGGTTCGATTCCTGTGTGAGGTTTCCTTCCTTTCTAGTATGCATTGAGGTTCTGGTAGGAATTGTCCCTCCGGCTCCACCTGAATCACAGACCAGCCAATTATATGATTAGAATCATGTACACATTTCTTCAATAATGAAACATGGAAAACATTATGTGCCTTCACTGTGGGATGAAGTGCTAGCCTATAGGTTACAGGTCCCACTCTATCTAATATTTCAAAGGGTCCAAAATACAGGGGTTCCAACTTGGCATAAGCTCATGTTCTCAAGGAACTCTTCTCGGCTCTAATTCTAAGATAGACATGGTCTCATGTCTTGAACTCTCTGGGAGTTCTCTTTCTATCGGCGTAACTCTTATGTCTATCCTGAGCATTCTTCATATTTTTCTTAATCTGAATTACTTGTTGTTCCATTTCTTTCAGCATGTCGGGTCTGATTGTAATTCTATCCACTGGATTACTCCATCTGATTGAAATTTTTCATTGTCTACAATAGAGGGCTTCAAAAGGGATCATCTTCAATGACTCTTGATAACCGTTGTTGTAAGAAAATTCTACCAATGGCAGGTAGTCTTCCCACTTCTTAGGATTATGAATTACATGCATCCTTAACATGTCTTCTAATATTTGGTTCATTCTTTCTGTTTGTCCATCCATTTGAGGGTGATAGGCTGTGCTAAACAACAATTTAGTCTCAAAGACAACCATTAAGGATTTCCAAAAGCTTGAAGTAAATTGTGTCTCTGTCAGATATAATCTCTCTAGGCATGCCTTGCAGTCTAAATATCTCCTTCATGATAATGTTGGAAATATATATTTCCTTGCAAGTTGACTTGATAGGAACGAAGTGAGCAGACTTGCTCAATTTGTCCACCACTACCATGATGGAATCATTTTGCTTGGCCAATTTTGGTAATCCAGTGATGAAATCCATGAAGATGGTTTCCCATTTCCATTATGGAATTGGTAGAGGCTATAAAAACCCTACTGGGTGCTGGTGTTTTGGCTTAACTTGTTGGCATTCTAGACACTTAGCTAGATAATCAACTATTTCCCTTTTCAATCCAGGCCAATAGAATTGTTCCTAGTGGTCGTGATCATTTTTTGATAACCTGGATGACTAGTATATGGTCTCTTGTGTAGTTCATCCATTATGAACCTCTTCAAGTCGTCACAACTTGGAATATACAATATGTTTATGCAGGTCAGCAGGCCCTCATCAAGCATTTGATAACCTTCATACTTTATCCATGTGGGCTCTTTCTTTAGATATGACGTCACAATATTGAAAAATGCATATGTTTCTTGTGCATTCCTGGATCTCTCCATGACATCCATTTCATAGGTTCTTACCATTTCTAGGTGAATCATTTTCACACTTCTGCTAAAGATATCGACCACCCTATTTTCTTTTCCTTTGATGTGTTTGATTTCGAAATAAAACTCACTAAGGAGAGCCATCCACCTAGATTGTCTAGCATTGAGATTTGGTTGATAAAACATGTGTCTCAACCCACAATGGTCTGTCATAAGTAAAAATATCCTACCCAGGAGGTAATGCCTCCACATTTTTAAAGCATGCACTATGGAAGCCAATTCTAGACCATGGGTCACATAATTGATTTCATGCTCATTCAATTTTCTGGATTCATAGAAAATTACACGTCCTTATTGCATAAGGACTCCTCTGAGTCCTTCCTTACAGGAATATGTACACACGAGGAAGTCATCATCAGGGTTTGCAATATTTAGCATGGGTGCATGGGTTAGGAGGTATTTCAGTTCTTGAAATCTTTCTTCACATTTTGATGTCCGAGTGAATTTAACCCCCTTTTTCTAAAGGGAAGTAATCAGGCAACCAATCTTGGAAAATCCTTTTATGAACCTTCTATAGTATCCTGCTAAGCCCATAAAGTACCTGATATCATATACATCATTTGGGGTAGGCCATTCCATGATAGATCTGATTTTGTTAGGGTCTAATGCCACCCCTTCTTTAGAAATAACATGGCCTAAGTAATGTACTTACTTATGGAAAAAGTCACACTTGTTAAACTTAGCGTAGAGTTGATTCTCTCTTAGTACTTGAAGAAATAATTTAAGATGTTCTTCATGCTCCTCTCTGCTCTTGGAGTAGATTAGGATATCATCAATGAAAACCAATATAAATCTTTCTAGGAATTTGTTGAGTACATTATTCATCAAGCACATAGTGTAGATCCAACAGCTGAGAGAATCCCCAAACATTCTCGAATCCCCAAATCGCTGAGAGAATCCCCAAACATTCTCGAATCCCCAAACGGTTGAGAGAATCCCCAAACATTATCAATCGGTGGCTCGCGCTTCTTTGTGATAAGGAGTTGGATCTTGGTTTAGTCGGTAAGTAGGTTCCTCTAACCACTAGGGAAACCACCCAACGTCGGTTGACCTTACAGGTAACCATGACTCTCAGTCACCTTCGGTCGGTTTGTGACTATTTGGGCTGACAATACTCCTAAGTCCCAGACTTCTGGAGTTCTGAAGCCAGAAGGACTTATCTCCCTTATGCTTAACACAAGGTTCCTAGATGTTGGTCACATGGGTCCTTCTAAAATCTCATGCATTAAGCACATATTCCTCATCGTGAACTTTCTAAGGACTTGGGCATGGTGTCTCGGTTGTGCAACAAGGATTCTAAAGAATCTATCCTCTTCAGACGGACAGGGTCATATTGATGCAATGCTCTTTGTCCTAGCCCTCTCTATAGGTTTACTTCCCAAGATGCCTCAAAGGCTAAACTGGGGCATATAGATGATCAATCAGAAACATAAGTCCACAAGAAGCTAATTGCATACACATAACTTGATCATTCAATATAGAGATCATTCTTATATGTATAAACACACACATTCATTCATTACTCCATTTCAAAATACAAAATATGGAAATACTTATCAGAACCAAAAATCGTGATGCGACTGCTAAAAGGGATGTATGTTTCCACCCAACCATAGGCTTAGTCACTCCTAATGGATTTACCATTGGCCACCCCCAAGCTAGACCATTATGCTCTGAGAGAGAATTATGTCTTTTGGATCAGCAACAATCAGGGACGGAGGTTACTCTCCTCCTCCCACAGGATCTTGGCAACGGGTTCTCTCTATACCAAGCAAGGAGGCCTGCCTGAGTACTTCCTCAGTCACTCAGCACCCTTGTTTATCATCTTGTATCATAACCCTGCTAACCACTTCCTGCGACCAGAACACGTTCATTTCTCAGTTCTTCCTCGAACTTGAGATCTTAGTCTCTCATCTCTTCACTCTTTGCAACTCTTCCTCTACCCACCACGCCTTCCTTTATTGCCTTCCTCAACAAGATTGTGTGTGGCCCAAATTCCCAGTCTGTGGTCGGGTATGAAATCCTTTCAGATGCTCGCTCTACCCCATCCCCTCATTAACTCTTGAGGAGGTCTTCCCACCTACCATCCTGACTGTAATTCAATCCTGGGTCAGAGGATTGTTTTGGTCCTGAGAAATTAAATCCAACAAGGTATTGGTTTTGTGGGGCTTATCTCAACCATTCCTAGTTCCCCTCACCATCTCTTTCATAACATCTATGGTCTATCTTGGAAAATCCCCGCTTTGAGCAATCATACAACACTTTTCCATTTCTATTAATAACATAAATTACATTCCTTAACCTTTTATACAAAGGTTCATCAAATCAAACATTCACACATATTGAGTTTTCCATAGTCTCTTGTCAAATATATTTATATTTACAAACTGGGGGAAACAAGGGTGTTACACTCATGGTGGTGGAAAGGGGTGTGGAAAATAAAATGCTCTTTAAAATCTTTCTTTTTCTTATGGTGCCTGATAAAAAACAAGGTGTCAACCTCGAATAGAATGAAGTTTATATGTTTGGATGGCCTGGGATGGTGTACACTCTGTAAGGCTCACGAGGAATCTGTAATTCACCTCTTCCTAAATTTCCTTTTTTTTAAACAAATATGGTTAGATTGTCCAACTGCACTAAGATAGGATTACAGGTGGCAAGGCCAAAACATTGAAGAGGCATGGAGGTCTTGGGTAGAAAATCCACAAAACCACAACATAAATCCCTCCCCGGGATAATGAATTGGGGAGTTTGGCTGGCTCAAAACTCTTTTATCTTCAATTACCATTCATGCATTCTCGAACACATCATTGTTCAAAGTCTCAATATCCTCTCACATTTCCCACAAGGGAAAGATATACCCCTGGTTCAGATCATTGAGGAAGAATCAGTGGACCTCTCTTAGTCGTGGGATTATTTTGATGAGGCCTCACAAAATGATGGACATATATTTGGATGAGGTTCATTCCTCCATCTCTCAAAATCCCACATTTTCAATCTAAAAATGGGATTGGGACCCGGGTCAAACAACTACGTTGAATTTTTTAGGAAATGAGGAACACTTCCATGCTAAACCTAGCAGAAGAGAGGAAGAAATATTTAATAAAGAAAGTAAATGGCGAAGAAAACACACAGTACACAAAGATTTTACCCTAGAAACCCAAACCGGGAAAACCATAATTCCTTGAGAGTTTTGCTCTCTTGTTGAATTATTCATTCAGAATAAAAGGTTACATGTCTAACCTTGTTCCACGCCTAAGACAAAATCGACATCATACCTTCTTTCTTTACAAAAGAGCAACCATGTATCAAATTAGGCTTACATCTACATGACCAGTGACCTATATGATTATTGATTCTTGGCGATTAGCCATTCATCATCATCTTGATTATCTTTCACATCATTACAACACGCCTTCTTTATAAGATTTATAGTAGGAAAAACCCTAAAGAAAAGGCACCCATAAACAGTTATAGATCCACGCAGATCATTGGATACAAATCCTATGAATATCGGAATTTTGTTACAGTCGACTACCAAGTTGGTTTACCATTCGACTACCATTCATCCTTCATTTGGTCTTCATTCAGTCTAATAGAAAAGGGGCCTCATGTGTAGGTGTGAATAGGCATATGTATAGATCATGTATTCATTATTGTAGACATGTGAATTGTAATGTATAAATGTATTTGGTTATGTGGAGGAGTTTCTACTATTATTTAAGGATTTATTGTGTAACTCATATCTCTTATCATTACATTTGGTAGCAGAGCATCGATCCTATGGTTTTTCTTCCTCAAGCAAGTCATCTTGGCATTTTTTCAATAAATTTGTTTGTTGGGCTACTTCTGTTGATCTGCAGCGGAAGCAAATATAGAACAATATACAAGCAAATAAGAAAACACAAAATTGACACAACTCTTTTACGTGGTAAAACCCTATATAGGGAAACATCCACAGGACAATGATATTCGGTTAATATTATGCAAGGGAGATAATACATCAGCCAGAGCACTCACACTCATGCGTGTCAAGCACTCTCACATCTCACACTCTCCCTTAACAGACTTACATAGATATATATAACAGTCTTCACTCAGTTACAAGAAACTGATTACATTTAATGTGCCTCTATCCTTATTCTTAATCTAGCTGACTTGATCCAACTAATTACATAATAATAGGGGCCAGAAAATCTGCCCAATATCTAAAAAAATAGTGTAAATTGGTTGGTATTATCCAACAATCTCCACCTTGACAACAATTTACCTAAATATCATTGTCCAATTTATTCATCACCTATACTGCAAGCCAAGAGAAGTCAAGCACCACTTCAGCTTCTCTAATAAAATAGGTTTCATGTTATCGCATGTGTGACTTGCTCAAGTTTGGATTTCCTGAGGGGTCACTCCACCTCCAACATGTCTTCCACAATTGTGTTTTGAGACATATGTAGTGATACATCTCCTTCTATCCAAGACGCATGTAAAATCTACATTACAATTATCACAAACTATCTTATTGTAACCATTATAGGTGACATTTGTGTTTCTCAAACACTGAAGCACCCATTTCACTACAACACTTGAATCTGTCACCTATCTGAAAACATCATTAGCATGTGAAACATCTGATATTAACCATTTCATCACATACAATAGACCTCCTACTGAACTTACATGAGACATAACATTTTCTTCTTTATAAACATGACATATGCTTGAAGAAAACTTATAATGGAAAGCAATAGGGATAAAAATTGGTTTTACAATGTTCATACTGAACTCGAACCACAAATTACCATTACCATCTCTGTGTACTTCTATGCCCATAATTTGTTTTGTTTCTCCTTGATCCCTCATCTAAATTGTCATGTCCACCTGAGTCATTTTATGACTAATTTTATCCACGCTTCGGCTTGCATCGAGCATATCATCAACAAATAACATCAAGACTAAAAATGTACTATAAACTGTATAGTCATTCCTACCCTTTGAAAAATTATGACTCACTATGAAGGATTCAAACCTCTTGTATACTTTCTGGGTACCAGTAGGCCATACAATGAATTATCTAGCATGAAAACAAATTTACCGTTGTGATCTTGAATCAACCCCTTTGGTTGTTCCATACATAATATATATTTTTCAATGATGACCTTTTGAGGAGTAGGATCCCACACACAACATCCCTTTACATCACCATCATAACTTGCAGAGATATAAAACAAGCAGGAATTCAGAAACAAATATTTTAAGTCTGGAAATGATTTATTGCTTACTAGTACTTGCAATTCTTTCTTGCTCTTATGACCTTGATGCTTATGCCATAAACAAGAAGATACATTTGTCATTTTAGATGCCACTCCAGTACTCCCTTACATATTATAAAGGTTATCAACCTTTTTTGCCTTCATCGCTACTAAACTACCTTTCGACAATGTGAATGATCCACCTTGACCTGTTTACTTATATCCACGAGAATACAACACTCCTAATGAAATCAAATTTGATTTAAGCTCAGGTACATATCTAACATCCATTAATTCCCTAACAATACCATTGAACATCCTGATTCTAATACTGCCAATCCCAACAGTTTTACAGGGAATACAATTTCCCATAAACACTACACCCTCATCAACAGATTGGTAAGAAAAGAACCAATTTCTATGTGAGCACATGTGGTGGGAGGCACCTAAATCTAATTTCCATTCTTCTTGATATTATAAATTACTAGAAACAGATAAAACTTCATTAGTCATACCTGAATTTGTTACAGCCCAATTTGCTTCCTTTGTAGAGTTTTCCTTGGATTCCTTTCTTTTCCAGCATTCCTTCTTGATATGTCATGTTTTTCCACAATTTCAACATTTTGCTTTACCCTTTCTGCATTTTGACTTAGATCGAGAATAAATTCTATGATTCTTCTCTTTAGTTCGACCTCTGACTAGCATCACCTTTGAATTTGAGGTTTCTTGACTAGATTTTCTCCTCATCTCCTCAGCCAACAAAGCTCCCACAACATATTCATAATCGAAAACATATGTTGAGATAAATCTAATAGAGGTGACTATATTATCCCAAGACTCGGGAAAAGAATACAATAGTGTAATAGCCTTAACTTTATCTTTGAATCTAACTTTCATACTAGTCAATTGAACTATAAGGGTATTAAAGGTATTTAAATGGTCAGCAATTGTTGTACCTTCTTTCATCCGCAAACTGTACAATTGTCTCTTCAAGTAGATCCTACTCGTCAAGGAATTCTTCATATATAGAATTTCCATCTTGCTCCATAATCCTGATGTTGTATCCTCTCCTACGATATTAAAAAAAAAATCATCCGCCAGACATAAACAAATGGTACTAAGAGCTTTTGCATCCAGATCTTCCCATTCCTCATTTGTCATATTCGTTGGTTTCTTTGTCTTGCCTACCAATTCTTTTTTCAACCCTTGTTGCACTAGTAAATCCCTCATCTTGAGCTTCCAAAGCTCAAAGTTGTTTTTCCTGCTAAATTTATCTACCTCAAACTTCGAACTTTGAAATTTTTTCATTAGCACAAACTCTAAATAAATAAATAAAAGAGCTTCTTAATATGGAGGAATATTTTATAGTTCAAAAGTGGAACCCAAAAAAAAAATATTAATATTATAACTAAACATCCACTCTAAAAATTATCCATCCATTTAACTATGATCCTTCATAAATTATCCACGTTGTGTGTATAAAATATTCACCTCATAAAATCAATTATATCCTTGTGCTTAATGGAAACAAAAGTATGTCATCATACCTTCAACGAAATCACTCTACCCATATGCTTTTAAAGAATTAACAATTTTCCGTGAAAGGCTTCAATGGCTAACACTCTTGTCAAAGAATAAAGGCTAATTTGGGAGGACACTTGCAATGGTTATGCACAGTGTGTCTGAGATGCTCCTCTCCCCATGCATAGAAGCATCCATACATATTTGACACTCCTTTATTTGTGTATAAGTGTGTACGAGTTACAAAATAAATCCCCTTGCCTTCCCGCACTCAGATCGATTTTGTCATATGCAAAATTGAACTCGCCTCATTCTTGAATTTGCGAAGATTTTCTCGACGTGCTTTGCAAAATTGATTAACCTGAACAACCATGCTCTGATACCACTTGTTGATCTGCAACAGAAGAAAATATAGAACAATATATAATCAAATGAGCAAACATATAATTGACACAACTTTTTTACGTGGTAAAACCCTATACAGGGAAACATCCACAGGACAATGATATTTGGTTAAAATTATGCAAGGGAAATAATACATCAGCCAGACCACTCACGCTCATGCGTGTCAAGCACTCTCACATCTCACACTCTACCTTAACAAGATTACATAGATATATAACAGTATTCACTCAGTTACAAGAAACTGATTACATTTAATGTGCCTCTATCCCTATTCTAAATATGGTTGATTTGATCCAACTAATTACATAATAGTAGGGGGTAGAAAATATGCCCAATATCTAAAAAACGAGTGTAAATTGGTTGGAATTATCCAAAAAATTCAGACAACAAAACTTGGAGTGTGTTTAGAAGACATATACGGGTACCACTAGTGCACATTTCAGATTTTGGGCCGTTATACTTTCCGATATACACCCTGTGGAAGATAGGGTTTTTCACTAGTCCTATTACTATTCTCAAACAACAGTTCCAGATAAAAACATCATATCTTATACAAAGAGGATCCAAACTATGTGATACTAGTTTCATTAGAAAGAGGAAAGTGTGTAGTATTGTGGGTAGGAATTTCAGAATTAATTATCCAATATTGGATGCATGGCATTTTGTACAAGTTTGCTCTTCATAATAGTCCAAAAATCAGCAAGGTTTGGGAAAGTTACCATAAATTTCACATGGCACTTCAAATTTTGGTCAGAACTATGGAATTGTAGAGAGGACATATCAGAGTAACATAGGCCAAAATTTTAGACTCAAAATGGTCGAAATTTCATAATTACATTAGAAGGAAGGTCGGCCATAAGTACAGACTCCAAATCAGGGTTTTCAAAGGTATGTTCACTTAAAACTATCATAACTTCTGATCAAGATGCCTGATTGAGCTGATTCAAAAGCCATTGGAAAGAGAAAACATAGAATATTATATTGGAACAATGATTATAACTATTTGATATCATTATTCATAATATATTGAGGTTGTAAGTTGAGTTTTGGGTTAGACATTAATTAAGAATCAATGCAAATACCTAACTTTAGTGGAGATGAAGATAAATATGAAATCAATCCTGGGTAATGGATGAGGATGATAATGAAAATTTGAAAGAATCCTTTTGGGACAGGTATTCATTTGAATGGTGAATCTTGTAAGTGGTGGTATATCTTGGATAAAGATGCTAGACGAACTGTCGCATGGGAAGTATTTGAAGAAATTGTCTCAAACAAATGGATCAAGCACTAAAAAATGGAGGCAATGTATAGAATTCAAGATGAATTAAAAGAGAAAAAGGAAGAGATTAAGAATAAGGGTGAGGATCTATCTAAGATATGATTCATTAATGAGGTTAAGAACTTAAAGCAAGAAAACAGTAGTAAAGAAAAGTGGGAAAATGATGATTCAAGGGAATATTTGAAAAATAAATATGAAGAGACATGTACATTACAAAATCATAATAAAAAAGTATTGGGTGAGGTTAAAAAATTGAAAGAAGAAAATAAGAATTGTCAAAATTGAGAAGAAAGAAGGATCTTGGATGAAGAATCTACCAAAAGACTTGAAGATGAAATTTGCAAGAAGGTTAAGGAATCCCTAAATACTGATGAGGTAAAATAAAAAATGCAATCTAGAATTGAAGAAGGACGTCAAAATTTGATAGATGGGGTCACATTGCAGCTTCAAAATGAGAAAGAAGACAAGGTTCAAGAAGGTTGACAAAGGATACTTGAATAATTTGAACTCCATCTAGAGGATGTACATTCCAAATATGATGGTATTATCTCCAAGGATAGAGTAATCAAAGACCAAGAAAAGATGATCGAGGATTTCATTATCTTTGAAAAGAAGATAGATGAAATGGGTGTGTAGAGTGAAGTAAAACCATGAAATGTGAAACCATATCGACACCCTCATTACCAGGAAATATTTCAAAGAAGACAAGAAGGTCAATATCATCATTATCAAGGAAGAATATGGAATACTTTTCGATGTTCATGGAACAAGGCATCACAAAACCACTCTTCAACAATATATTATCATATACCAACAACCACTACAAATTGGAGAAGCTTCAACAAAAATACATGGAATCAAGGGAAAGAAAATTATGAAACAACTAGCCACCAAGGATTATGACTGAAAAGAATTGATTTTGGATGGATGGATCATCATCAAATGAAATAAGAAAGCAGGAACATAAGAAAATAATACTACTTGGTTTCATCACATGTGAAGCCTTTAATTGCAAATCTTTGAGGATAAAACTTTTTTAAGGAGGGTATTATGATATGACCTAAAGGGGTCATATATAGGGTTAAATGTATATTATATGACCCCAAGGGGGGGCATATATGGGGATAAATTTACATGTAATGTGTAAAATATATATGTAATAGGATCGGCCTAATAGTAAAGGGGCCTCGTGTCTAGGTGTGAATAGGTATATATAGAGATCATGTATTCATTATTTTAGACTTGTGAATTGTGATGTATAAATGTATTTGGTTATGTGGAGGAGTTTCTCCTATTATTTAAGGAGTTATTATGTAACTCATCTCTCTTAACTATATTGGAGTTGTGCTCCACACTCACATTATGTACATGGTGTGTACTTTTGTTCTATTATGATATCTTAATCATTTGGATCATTACATTTGACCTTTAGGAACATATAGATTTTCGAGCTTGTAGGGTATCCCATTATGGAGATGATAGTTAGCCTTACCATCACCTTCTTCTATATGAATTTGTCCCTATAGATATTGAAACACCTCTCTAAAGTTCTCATCTTTTGTGTGTGCCTCTTTGTATGCATCATGGGTAAAAGGATCCATGTGCATAAGAGTTCCCAAAGCCATAATATTGGATGTGGCTGGACTTGAAAACATGTCTTCCAACTTATTAGTGTTTCCCTTCTTATACTTGATGACTAGATGAAAATATTTCAAAAACCCCATCTACTTGTAATGTTTGGTTTGTTGAAGCTTACTCTAGTCCTGCAAATACTACAACGGCTAGTGATTAGTGTGAATAATGGTTTCCTTTCCCATCAGATAGTGATTCTGCTTCTTAACATCTTGAACTAGGGCATAGAGTTCCTTATCATGTGTAGGGTAGTTTAGGACTCCCCTGTGAAATATGTCATAATGATATCAACTTACCTCCTTACATCAAAAATTCCCCCATAACATAACCACTTTCATCAGTCTCCACTTCGAAAGGCTTTTGCAAGTTAGGCAATGCAAGAACTAGTGCTTGACTAATCTTTCATTTTAGCTTGTCAAAATATTTATGCCAATTCTTTCCCCACTGAAAACTCTTACCAGTGATTGTTATGGTGTGGAGTGGCATAGATACCACTGAAAATGATGCTATGAACTTCCATAGGTACTGTGCTACCCCAAAATATTGTTGATTAAGGTTGGTTGTCATTGATGTCAACCCTTGAAAAAATCCCCGTAGCACAAAGGTTTGGGTAATGGACCCAAGATTGTTTGATGTAAATATGACTCATTATTGTTTTTTCATGGTTGATAAGAAGTAAATATGGATGAACTCCAAAATGGTCCCCTTATGGTGAAAGCCCTCATGGGAAGACGCTTTGCGGAGTAAGAGAACCCATGTTTAATTATCAAATAATCAGATGAAGGACAGTGAATTTATCAGGAAAACTATCCTAGATGCATAGTGCTTGTCATGCAATTTATGGTAGTATGTATAATGTCACATAAATCCTCACGGTTAGAGAGTTATGACCATGTGAAGTTGGAGAACCCAGGTTTGGGTAATGGACCCAAGTTTGTTTGATGGATAACAGTATGATTTTTGCTATAGTTGAAGGTAATACTATTCTATATGGATAGTACATGTCATTCCATTTATGGTGGTATGTGGAATGTCACATAAATCCTCGCGGTTTCAGAGTTATGGCCTTACGAAGTTGGAGGACCCTCATATGTCATCTAGAAGCCCCAAAAGGTCAAAGTAGCCAAAGTGGTTTAAGAGATTTTAAAAGGTAAATAATAAAGTGAAGTGATGAGTGTATTAT
>ML796534.1:228305-242996 GCA_009831015.1 Picea engelmannii
GTGTATGTGTGTGATTGTTTATTTCTTACTGCTCATTATTGGATAATAATTCTACATTGATATAACATTTGAAGAAAAAGGATTATAATTGCGCTATTACTTATTCACCCCCCCTCTTAGTAATCCAACAATCCTAACTTCAGTGACACTAGTAGGAACAAGCCACTTCATGATGGCCTCCATATTTTTGAGATCTAACTTAAGTTCCCCTCCACTAATCATATACCCCAAATACACCAACAATTGTTGATAAAACTCACAATTCTTGAGGTTTTCTAGTAATAGATCTTTTTAAAAGTCTCTAAAACCTGCATGATATGTGAGATGTGCTCCTCCCAGGTAGAGTTCTAAACCAATATGTCATCCAAATACACTATTACAAATGAATATAAATAGGGACACAATACATCATTCGTAAAATTCATAAATGTAGTTGGTGCATTACATAAACCAAAATGCAAGACCAACCATTCATACAAACCTTTCCTTGTCTTGAAGGTAGTATTCCAGGTGTCTTATTCTTTTAAAACATACTTGGTAGTATCCCAATTTGAGAACCAACTTGGTGCAGTACTTGGCTTGTTGCAATTGATCTAACAGATCATCAATCATGGGAAGAGGGTAATTATTCTTGAGTGTGATCTTGTTCAAATATATGTAGTGTTACGAATAGGATCACTGAGCAATAAAAAAATAAAACAAATCAAAATGAATGAAAAAATTAAACACATAAGAACACAATACAAGAGAGACATCGACACACATGGTTCACCCGATATGGGCTATGTCCATAGAGAAACAAGCAATCTTTCCTTTATTACATCCATCGAAATGAAGGGATAACACCTACAACACATCCAATGCAAGCTCCTCTTCACTCTCTCACAATCTCCTCTCTTAATCACAATAACGATGATGATGACAATGATGATTAATGTCCATTGAGATCGATTGGTCTATTGGACCTTAAGAAGGTAATAGATTACTTCGATTTCTTTAAAATTGTATTTATATGCTCAAAACGCATTGAGAGAAGCGTTCCAATATCACCATAGTTTTGATGACTTAGGAGGTTAGGAAGGTTTGTATTGTGGAAAATAATTTTGAATTGGGATCTAATATGGGTATATGCAGGGAAATCTAAGAGGAAGTGATTTTTGTATCCTACCCACTTAGTGTCACAAAGATGATAGATTTTGTCATCCCACGATGTTTTGGGAGTTATCCAACGTCCAGTTTCACTATGTAGATCATGAGAGTTTGTTCTTATTTTAGCAATGTTGGTTTTCTTCTTTGCACTTCTCAAAACTGAGAGGTAATTATGATCTTCTAAATTAGGGTTGACCACTTCCTTGTAGTATCTTAATTTCCTTTTATCCACTAATTATTTATCACACCACATATTCTCCTTAAATTTAGAAGTGATAATATTTGTAATATTAACGATATTATGCATGATGTCTTCTTCTTGTATTCTCCAATGATTTAGCCAAGATTCATAATCTTTATGTCATCCTCGCTTGAGATGTTAGTGGTTTTGGCTAAAGTTTGAATCAATTTTGGGCAGCCTCTTGTCATCCATGTTGTTTATCGTGTTCTTGTACATTAGGTATCTAATCATAGAAATTCTCTCAATGGGGGAAAGGATTGCTTCTATGAGGATAGGATAGGGTGTGTTTCCCTTAAATTTAATATCATAAGTTATTAAATTCTTTTGCATATGTTGTATCTTTCTCCGAGATTCTCTAGATATACTACAACCCCAAACTTCATATCCATTACAATACTCTCTCTCACCATTAAAATACAATATATAGGATCTCGCAGCATCCAAAATCCCTAATCCATTGACTTGGATTTTATTACAATCTAAATTCCTTAACTAGAAATAGAAAACCATGGGCCAGAAAACCATATGCTGCAAGTAGACTTAGATTGTAATAGACTTAAAATAGTTCGAATTGAAGTCATTTTAACAACAGGAGAAAATAATTCATCAAAATATATACCTTTCTTCTCTGCAAACCCATTTACAACAAGCTTGGCCTTATACCTCTTTTTTCCTCCATCTTCTTCCTTCAACCTGTAAACCCATTAATTCTACAATTTTATTTTACCTACAAGAAACCAAACCAAGTCCCAGGTCTGGTTATGTACCAAAGAATCCATCTCCTCTTTCATGCCTTTCTCCCACTTCCTTTTGGTTTCTGCCTGCATCACTTCTTCATGTCTTTTTGGTTCACTAGAATCAATCAACAATAAATAATACATTGAAGGAGAGTATCATTTAGGGGTCTAATTAAATTGGTATATCTTCTAACAATTATTGCAGGAGTTTGAGGTACCTATTGTTGTTTGTTTTTTAACATTTTGATTTTTTGGCACCTTTGGAATTTCATTTTCTGTGATTTCATCAAGAATTGTGTATTTTGTGTTTGCATTTTCCTATTTCTTTTCCTACAATTGTTCTTTGTACATGACTTTCTCATTGGATACCACATCTCTCCTAATGATTGTGTGTTTTTTGTAATCCCATAAGCGATAACCAAAAGCATTAACTCCATATCCAATAAAAGTGCACTTCTTGGATTATGCCTCAAGTTTTTTTCTATTTTCTCTATCAATATGGACAAATGCTTCACAACCAAATGTCCTCGAAAATGAATAGTTTACATTTTTACCTATCCATTCCTCCTCTAGAATTACACCATGCAAGGAAATTGAAGGCCCTCTATTTATTAAGTAAACAATAGTATCCACATCCTCTACCCAAAAATATAAGGGCAATCATTCATGCAATCTCATTCTCCTTGCACGTTCCATGACTGTCATATTCATTCTTTCTGACACACCATTTTCTTATGGTGTTCATGGAACTGTTTTCTGGCTACAAATACCATGGTATGAATAGTAAATACCAAACTCATTGTCATGGTATTCGCCTCCATTATCTTATCTGAGACACTTCAACTTTTTTTTTCTCATTCTCAACCAAATATTTCCATTTCTTAAAAGTATAAAAAACATCATATTTTTTTCGAATGCAATAAACCCAAGTTTTCCTAGTCACGTCATCAATAAAAGTAACATAATAATAAGATCCACCAAGAGATGATTCATGATATGCTCCCCATACATGTTTATGCACAAGATCTAAATTTTCCCTCTTATTTTTCTTCCCAACTCTGGGAAATATGAATCTCTTTCGTTTTCTATAAACACAATGCTCACAGAAATCCAAATCAACCTACTTCAAATATAGCAACAAATGTGTTGAGTGGAGAACTTGCATCCCCTTCTCACTTGTGTGTCTAATCCTATGATTCCATAATGTTGTATTTTCTCCTATATAAACTATAGAAATAGAAGAGTGTTGGCACAGGGGCAGACCCAGGGTTCAACGCTACAATAGCGCACGAACAAAACCCTAACTACCGGCACCTTCGGTAACACCTGCAAAGCAGATGAAGTCTCACCCGAGGTAGAGGTAGGGGTGGTTGCAGGACTCAAGTTTATGTGACCTTAGCTAGGACACGGATCTGTGATTCCTTATTTAATATAGCACTCAACACTACTGGGTCTTTAATATGAAATTAATAACCACTTCGTAGATACAACAGAGCTTCGCAACATTCACAATGAACTAGATTGTTTGATCACTTATCATCCACAGAGTATTCAGATCTAACAGGTCAAGCACTTATCATATACATGTGAATCAGCCTAACATTCTACACATCATAAGAACTAAGAATAAGCATATATAGCATATCTATCTACTCATCTCAAAGAACTTAGCAAATAATCACATCAATGCATCAGACCAAGGCACAAAGCGGACAACACAGGATTTACGTGGTTCACCCCCACCCTGGGGCTACATCCACCAACTCTTCTTATTTATTATTGTCGGCCAATTGGTTACAAGCACAGAGCCTTAGAAACCCTTACTTCGCACAGGATAGAAGATTTGTGCAGCTCGCTAGATCCTTCTTCCTTTCCTTTCAGCACAAAGCCTTCTATACCTTCACATAGGGACTTGCACTAAGATCTGCAAGTCTATACAGAATGCACAAAAATCTCGATCACACAGATCCCTCCTTGGCACTTAGCCTATATCACATAGATACAATATTCTTCTCTATTACTACTTTCTTACATTTTCCTATCCTTCTATTTATACATACAAAATGGGTCTAAGCATGGGTAAACCCACGAGTCGACATCCCTTTCCCATTACATATTCCCAAAACCCAAAAAGGGACAAAAAAGTGGGCCAAGATTTTGCAATATCCACTTCGTCTGGCACTCCATCTTCGACAGGCTGTCGAAGTCCCAAAAACGGTCAATTATTACCAAGTGCTCCAAAAACTTGGTCAAGGGCCAATAGGCCCCCAACACCTGTGACTCATCCCAAGTCACTCTAGTCTGAGCAATTCTGCCTCAAACGGCTTGAGCTTGGCTCGAGATGCTTCGACCTTTTGCAATGCTATGGCCTCTTTCTCTGTGAAATCTTGGATGAGTGCATCATTGACTGGCCCTTCTAGGCGTTGTTCTGCTGTGATGACGACCTGTTCTAGCTCGGCTCCTTGGCTTTCAACTTCGGTGAACAGTTGGCATGCCTTCTCTTGCATTGGTTGAAGTCATTGAGAGACTTCCATCACTTTTCTCTAGATCGTGTGGATCTGTTGTTGGGTCATGCCCTGCTCTGGAAACCTCTTCATTCTTTCAACTGGTGTTAAGGCCTTCAGTTGCGCCTGTAGTGTATCTACGTGCTACTTTTCTTCCTGGAGTTGTGACTCCAGCGCCTGTAACTATGGATTTTCTATAAGGTTTTCATATGTCTGAGCGCTCTTGGAGCTCAGTTGCTTGCACTCCAAGGCAAGGGCTTTCATTCTTCCAATTGCACTGCGAGCATTTGCCTCCCTTAGGTCTCTGATTTCTTGAGGAGTCTCAGGCACGGTACGAAGTTCCAGATCTGCGATGCGCTGTTGAAGTTGTTGGATTACTTCTTCGAGTTGCACCACCTGTTGTGGGAATCGTTCCTCAGTTTTCACTTCTATGATTTTCATAGAGGGAAGTGCGTTGTGAATCGTTTCCTGTACTTCGAGTTTCTCTACGAGCAATTGTTCCTTGTTTTTCTGTAGTGTTTCTTTCTCTTCATCCCATTTTACTTGTAGAGTGAGCTTTTCCTTTTTCGTAGTACTTCTATGGTCCTCAAGGTCTTTCTATACTTTCTCTTAAGCCTGGGTGGCTTGTGTTGTCTCTTCTTGAGCTCGTCGAAGGTGAGCTTCGACTGTATCAGCAATCTGATGTAGTTGGGATGGCTCATCACCTAATTCTGGTGTTCTTGATGGCAGGGGCGCAGTGGAAACTGCACAGCTAGACTGTATTGCTTGATGTACTTCTTGAAGCTCGTCCCTTATGTGAATGAACACTTCCTCCTACTTGGCTTCCTGCTTTTATGCTATCTCTAGTGAAGTATCGTTCAGTGCAGCGACTATGAAGTCGAAATCATCCGGAGTTAGAACAGTCTCAAAATTGGTTCTGGTTTCCTTATCTTTCTTTCTGGATGAAGGCTTTGGTGGGGTAACCTTCCTTTTCTTGGAGGGATCCTCCTCCTCTCTAGGCGGTGTAGCTTCGCCTTTATTTTTCTCAACTTTTGTGCCACCTAGCTCTCCAGCGTCACCTCCCTTCTCAGGTGAGATCGAAGTGGTATTCACAAAATTACTGTTGACATCTTGAACTTATTCATCTTTCTTAGTCTAACTCGGTCCAGGGGTATCATGCACAGGTTCTGGACTGTCTATATCAGAAATATCCACGAGGTCTTCTGAGATGAGGAGGTCTACCGACTACTCCTTGGTGATTTCTTCCAAGTCTTCTTATGTTAACTTATAATAGGACTATAATTGTTTCTTTTACTTGTCAGTGTGTGTTGTGATGTATATAAAATGCTTTTCTGCACTGAACTTCATCAGGGGCCGAAAATTGTAGACGGTGTTCGGAGTGATGCGCAGTGTAGACTAGATTGCGATCTTCAATTGATTGTAGTAGGTGTGGAAGACGGTATTGGATTTCCATTTCTTTTTCATATCACTCGATTACCACAAGGTACTGAACTTCATAGCCAAAGGTTCAAAAGGCTTGATGTTCGGGAATTTTTCACCTTTCGGCATCTCCCATGCGATGAAAGATATCGATATGAGAATCCAACTGAAGTGGAACTCATATCCTTGGTCATGCGCTCCTCTATAATCAAGCTCTAGCTGGTTCACGAGTTACTGTGCCCAATTCATCTGTAGTCCTTCTGCGCACTTCCTAGCGAGGTCAACAACGAATCCAATTACTTGGGTGGGTTGGTTCTTGCGAACTAGCTTACCTACGATCATCTGACATGCGAGGCGCACTACGCCGCTCTGGATAGAGGCTACCTTGTAACCTCGCGTACCCTTCTCTACATCTCCATAAGTCTCTTTGATTCACTAGGCTAATGCTCTGTCTAACATATTTCCAGGGTAAAACTCATGTGGGTCAGGGACCTTCATGCTCATCCCTGTGATCCGATTGATCAAGGTCGGATCCACAGTGATGCGACGGTTCAACCATAACTATCCTCCATGGTAGCAGGACAACAACGATTTCACGCATGCGTTTAATTCCTGGTGTCGACCAAAGTGTAGGATATTAATCACATTAAGCAGTGTAGACTGCACGAGGTTCTGGGTCCATGGCTATGGGATAATCTTTGAATTCTTGTCTTTGGTCTTGGTCAAGTACTTATGTAGAGAAAGCATGTTGTAAGATTTCCGGTCTCCAAGGTTGAAGTCACTAAATTTCAGTGTTGCGAGCTTATCCTGGTTAGCACGAACTGTGCACATGATCCAGGTGGATATCGGTGGCCACCCACCTTTTCCGACCGGCTCAAAATAGTTTTCTGGCAATTTTGGCAATTTACTATTTTTAGCAGGTTTTAACTTCTGGGGCCATTTTGAGAGCCTAAATGAACTTTTTTCGAGATCGAGGTTCTCAATAATAGTCAAAGACATGATTGAGCCCCAAAATGAATCTCCTCGACGATACCTTTCCAGCGAGCTATCATACGCCTAATACGGAGATTGTATGCAAAAGTTACGACCCCGGGAAGTTGATGTACTAACTTACACAAACGGGGCCCACATGAATTTTGGCGCTTCATCTCCTAGGGTTAGGTTTTTGGATGTCTAGGGTTTTTTGCATTCCTGTTTATTGTAAACAGGCCTTCAGAGCCTCATTTTACTCATATTCTTTCGAATGCGAGTATCCGTCACATCTCTTCTCCAAGATAAGCTGCCACCATTCTAGCGAGTCTTTCACTCTATATTTTTATAGTCTCTATACATTTCTTTCATTAATAGAAATCGTGTATTACTGTATCTCTGTGTTTATGGTTGCATCTCTGATATATTTCTGTTATATTATTGAATATTTGCGATATCTCTGTGCATTTCTTTATTATATCTTCGATCTCATTTCGTGTCGAAAATAATCCGGATCAGTGGTATCAGAGCAGGCTGTTCTTGATCATTTTTTTCAGTGCATGTCCCCGACGAGGTCCGAGTATAGAAAGTTGGGTCTTGAGCTTGTCTCTCTTGAGGACAATCGCTCTCGCACACCCAAAAAACCCTCAATGGTGGAAGAAAATGAAAATGACGGAGCAAATGATCCTATCAATATGTTGCTTGAGCAAGCTCTCACGCAACAGAGGGACAAAATGATGGAGAATTTTTCCCACATCCTTCAACGCATGCCGATAGAAACAGGAACATATTCATCAAGTGGTCACTTTGGAGGCACCTCGCCTTTCAAGGTACAAGTTAATTTTGATATTCCTGTATTTGAAGGAAAGATAGATGCAGAAACCCTAGATAAATGGTTAAATATATTAGAAGGTTATTTCTCTGTTCACAAATTTTTCGACAAAGAAAAGATCACCTTCACACTCCTTAAATATCTCTCCCATGTCAAACATTAGTGGGAAACGTATTGGGAGAAGAGTTCTACAGAGGAGTCTGAAATATATGGGGTCGATCCCACTTGAGATTTTTTTGTGGATGCGGTAAAGGAACAGTATTACCCTATTGGAAACTATGAGGACCAGTACATGAGATGGACCACACTGTGGCAAAAGAGGGGCCAAGTATTTTTGGAGTTCACCAATACCTTCCATACCTTGTGCACCAACTTGGGTATCAAAGTCTCTGAGCGACATTTGGTTCTAAAATATCGTGGGGCTCTACACAGATACATCCAGATTGAAATGGATTTTCTGGACATCTCATCACTCGGTGCTTCTTATCAATATGCTGTTAAAATCGAGCAAAAATTTAAGCACCAGAAAAAATAGGATTTCGGATCTATAAATCCGCAACAACCAAAGTATGACAAAGACAACCCTAAAAAACAGTCTCCCGAAAACCAGTCCAAGACACAGGAAAAGAAGGGTCACGGGAAGACAAAGAAGGACACTGGAAAATGGTGCAATTTCCACAAAAGCCCCTGGCACAACACCGATGAATGTCGCTCAAAACAGAAATTGGTGGCCGAGATCAAAGACAAGGAGCCAAACCCTGATTCTGAATCTGATTCTGAAAATACTGGTAAAGGACAAATCATTGACGTAGACCCCACTGTTATTGTCGCAACCACAACAATTCAACCAGAAGAACCAACAGATCCCGAAGAGGGGGAGTGCCTTTTTCATTCACAGATGCGGGTGAAGGGGACCCTGCTACATTTTATTATTGATAGTGGAATCCATAAGAACCTCATCTCAGCAAAGGTCCTCAAATATTTGGGATTGTCGACAACACCACACCCACAGCCATACAACAATGGGTGGCTTCGCCAAGGACGAGATCTTTGTGTCAGCCAACAATGTCGATTGTCATACGGCATCCAGCCCTTCAGGGATGAGGTATTATGTGATGTTTCCCCACTGGATGTCTGTGATGTTCTCGTGGGCCAACCATATATATGGAAGCGCCATGTTGTTTATGAGTCTCAACCCCGTAGTGTCATTGTTACTTTGGGGGGTCATCTCTACAGAATACCAGAGGTAGTTCTGACTATTGTTCCACCTAAAAAGTGCCACAAGGTAGTATCTCATACTGCAAAATTTATCTTCTTCACAATCTGTTCAAAAGGAGAGCAGAAGAACACTGCAACCACTACAGCTTCGCCCCAAGCACCTTCTATCCAGCAGAAGCAGGTCGACAAGGCTGCAGCAAAGCGCAAAGATTCCTTCTGCACAATGTCCTCTCATGTATCTCAACTTTTTGAACAACCTCATCCTCAACAGGTTCTTGACATACTTCCACAAACTAAGCAGCACGATATCTCCAACAATACAAGCAGCGCATCAAGATTTTGGCAATTTTGACAATTTACTATTTTTAGCAGGTTTTAACATACGGGGCCATTTTGAGGGCCTAAATGAAGTTTTTTTGAGATCGTGGTTCTCAATCATAACCAAAGACATGATAGATCCCCCAAAATGAATCTCCTCTATGATACCTTTCCAACGAGCTATCATACGCCTAAAATGGAGATTGTATGCAAAAGTTACGACCCCGGGAAGTTGATGTACTAACTTACCCAAATGGGGCCCACATGACTTTTGGTGCTTCATCTCCTAATGTTAGGTTTTTGGATGTCTAGGGTTTTTGGCATTCCTATTTATTGTAAAAGGGCCTTCAGATCCTCATTGTACTCATCTTCTTGTGAATGAGAGTAGCTGTCACATCTCTTCTCAGAGATAAGCTGCCACCATTCTAGAAATCGTGTATTGTTGTATCTCTATGTTTATGGTTACATCTCTAATATATTTTTGTTATATTATTGAATATCTATGATATCTCTGTGCATTTATTTATTATATCTTCCATCTCATTTCGTTCCAAAACTAATCCGGATCTGTGGTATCAGAGCAGGTTGTTCTTGATCATTTTTTTCAGTGCATGTCCCTGACGAGGTCTCGAGCTTGTCTCTCTTGAGGACAATCGCTCTCGCACACCCAAGAAACCCTCAATGGCGAAAGAAAATAAAAATGACAGAGCAGATGATCCTATCGGTCTGTTGCTTGAGAAAGCTCTCACGCGACAGAGGGAAAAAATGATGGAGAATTTTTCCCACATCCTTTAGCGTCTGTCGATAGCAATAGGTGCATATTCATCAAGCGACCACTTTGGAGGCACCTCACCTTTCAAGGTACAAGTTAATTTTCATATTCCTGTATTTGAAGGACATATAGATGCAAAATCCCTAGACAAATGGTTAAATCTGCTAGAAGGTTATTTCTCTGTTCACAAATTTTCCGACAAAGAAAAGATCACCTTCGCACTCCTTAAATCTCTCCCCCATGTCAAACATCGGTGCGAAACTTATTGGGAGCTGAGTTCCATAGAGGAGTCTGAAATATATGGGGCCAATCCCACTTGGGATTTTTTTGTGGATGTTGTAAAGGAACAGTATTACCCTGTTGGAAACTATGAGGACCAGTACATGAGATGGAGCACACTGCGACAAGATAGGGGCCAAGCAGTTCCGGTGTTCATCAATACCTTCCATACCTTGCGCACCAAGTTGGGTATCAAAGACTCTGAGTGGCATTTGGTTCTGAAATACTGTGGGGCTCAACACAGATACATCTAGACTGAAATGGATTTCCAGGACATCTCATCACTCGGTGTTGCTTATCGATATGCTGTTAAAATCAAGCGGAAATTTAAGCACCAAAACAAACGGAATTTCAAATCTGTAAATCTGCAACAACCAAACTATGACAAAGACAGCCCTAAAAAACAGTCTCCCAAAAATTATTCCAAGACACAGGAAAAGAAGGGTCACGGGAAGACAAAGAAGGACACCAGAAAATGGTACGATTTCCACAAAAGCCCCTGGCACAACACCGATGAATGTCACTCAAAACAGTCATTGGTGGCCGAGATCAATGAAAAGAAGCCGAACCGTGATTCAGAATCCGATTCTGAAAATACTGGTAAAGGACAGATCATTGATGCATACCCCACTATTATTGTCACAACCGCATCAATTCAACCAGAAGAATCAACAGATCCCAAAGAGGGGGAGCACCTTTTTCATTCACAGATGTGGGTGAAGGGGACCCCGCTGCATTTTATTGTTGATGGCGGAAGCCAGAAGAACCTCATCTCAGTAGATGTCGTCAAATAGTTGGGATTGTCGAAAACACCACACCCGCAGCCATACAACATCGGGTGGCTTCGCCAAGGACAAGATCTTCGTGTCAGCCAACAATGTCGATTGTCATACGACATCCAGCCCTTCAAGGATGAGGTATTATATGATGTTTCCCCACTGGATGTATGTGATGTTCTCTTGGTCCAACCATATATGTGGAAGCGCCATGTTGTTTATCTGTCTCGACCCCATACTATCATTGTTACTTTGGGGGGCCATCTCTACAGAATACCAGAGGTAGTTCTAACTATTGTTCTACCTAAAAAGTGTCGCAAGGTAGTATCTCATACTGCAAAATTTAGCTTCTTCACAATCTGTTCAAAAGGAGAACAGAAGGACACTACAACCACTACAGCTTCGCGCCAAGCAACTTCTATCCAGCAGAAGCAAGTCGACAAGGTTGTAGCAAAGCACAAAGATTCCTTCTGCACACCGTCCTCTCATGTATCTCAACTTGTTGAACAGCCTCAGCCTCAACAAGTTCTTGACATTGATGCAGGTGGATATTGGTGGCCACCCGCCTATTCCACTTGGACCCACACCATTKTTTCTTTCAGTTTTTCAGTTTCCTTAATTGTAGCACAATTTACTATTTTTTGCAGTTCTTCGGGTCCTGAACTTCCGGAGCTGTTTTGAGGCCCTAAACAACGTTTTTTGGGCATGAATGTTGCGGCGAATATGAGTCTGTTTTGGACTCAATATTTKTTGTTAGCAATGTATTCCTTGGATAGATCTTTCTAATGATGTATCATGTGCGTCAAACGGAGATAGTATGCCAAAGTTACGACCCCAGGAAATTGATGTACCAATTTACCCCAACGGGGCCCATATTTTGGCGTTTCATCTCCTAGGGTTAGGTTTTTGGATGTTTAGGGTTTTCCATTGTTTCTCAGTAATATATAGGCCTTCGAGCCTCATGCTAACAKGCATTTCATAGGACAGTAGCCACCACATCTCTTCTCAGAGATAAGCTACCAGCGCCCTAGCTAGTTTATTTAAATTTTGTCTGTAAGCATTTTTCATTCATTTGTTATTAATGAAATGAAGTCTTATTTCCGTTGCATCTCTGTGTTTATGTGTATTTATGTATTTCATTGTGTTCCTACATAAATCGGGATCAGTGGTATCAGAGTGGTATTCTCGTTCTCGATATTTCTTTGCATGTCCCCAACGAGGTCGGGGTATAAGAAGTTGGGGCTTGATCTGGTTGAACCTTTGAAAGATCAATCTCGCAAACCGCAACGACCGGCCATGGGGGAAGAAAATAAAAATGAGGGACCAGGAGATGCTATCAAAATGTTACTCAAGGCGGCCCTCGAGAAACAAAGGAACACGATGATGGACAACTTTGCCCAGATTCTTCAACGGATTCCCACTAGCGACGCATCGACATCCAACAACCACTCTGGGGGCGCCACTCCTTTTAAGGTACAAGTAAACTTTGACATTCCCATATTTGAGGGCCAAATAGATGCAGATGTCRTAGATAGATGGTTGAATCTGTTAGAAGGATATTTCTCGGTTCATGAATTTTTCGACCGAGAAAGGATTATTTTCTCACTCCTCAAAGTCACCCCCATGTCAGGGACTGGTGGGAAACCTACTCGGAGCAACAGAGAGAGGGGGAACCCTCTCTGTTCTCGGCCACACCCACTTGGAATTCTTTTCGAGATGCCATCAAGGAACAATATTATCCCGTGGGGAGCTATGAGGACAAATACATACAATGGACTAAGTTGCGGTAGCAAAGGGACCAAGATGTGCATGAGATGACGAATTTGTTTCATACCCTACGCACAAAGTTGGGTATCAAATATTCAGAGAAACATTTGGTGTTAAATTACCATAGTTTTCTGCACAGATACATTCAGGAGGAAATGGAGTTCCTCGACATCTCCTCGCTTGGTGTCGCGTACTGATATGCTGCCAAGATTGAGCAGAAGTTCAAAGAGAAAAAGCGAGACTTTGGGTCTGCGAATCAGAAGCAAGGGAACGGTACCACCAAACCGCAGAACAAAGGACCAAGCCAAGGTGGAGAGGCCCATGATAACCCGCCAAAGCCACAAGCAAAGAACAACACCACGAAGCCAAAAAAGGACACAGGGAAGTGGTGTGAGTTCCATAAGAGCTCCACTCACAACACAAGTGAGTGTCGGTCCAAGCAGTCGCTGGTAGTCGAGTTGAAGGCTTCTGAATCAGATGCATGCTCCGACTCTGAATCAAAACCCGACAAGGGGAATGACAGGGGGAAGCAGATTATCGATGCGGATCCCAACGCCACCGTTGCCACCACGAAGATCCAGAAGGAGGAACCAGAAGATACAGAGGAGGAGGAGCATCTCTTCCATTCCAAGATGTGGGTAAAGGGTTCCCCATTGCAGTTCATTGTCGACAGTGGGAGCCAGAAGAACCTCATCTCGGTAGAGGTTGTGAAGTGGCTAGGCTTTCCGACCACAGCAGACCCACAACCATACACCATCTGGTGGTTGCACCAAGGACAGGACCTCCACGTCAACCAACAATGTCGCCTTCCCTACAGCATCAATCCCTTCACGGATGAGGTATTATGTGACATTTCTCCTCTTGATGTTTCTGATGTATTATTAGGCCAACCGTACTTGTGGAAGAGACATGTTGTGTATGAGTCCAGGCCTCGTGTTTTTATTATCAACTTGGGCAATAAGTTGTACAGAATATCAGAGATAGCATCGCCTACCACCATCTCTTTGGTTACTGCAAAACAATGCAGTAAGCGCATTTCCAAAACAAGGAAATTTGTTTTCCTGATGATCCGCCCTGAGGGAAAGAGGAATATTGTGGCCATGACCTCCATAACAGGGCCTCGCTGCACGAAAACAACAGATGGATAAGGTCATGGAGGAGTATGAGGACATCTTCACCTCCCCTACAGGGGTTCCTCTACATTGCCAAGTCAAGCACCCTATCGATCTGACCCCAGGTGTGTTGCTACCCAATGGACCCATCTATCGACGCTCTGTTCTAGAGAATCACGAAATCAAGAGGCAGATTCAGGAGTTGTTGCAAAAAGGTCACATCCGGCCGAGTTCATCACCCTGTGGGAGCCTGATCGTGTTGGTGCAGAAGAAGGATGGGACTTGGAGACTTTGCATTGACTATCGAGCACTGAACAAGATCATTGTTCGTAATAGGTACCCGATCCCACGGATTGATGACCTTCTGGACCAACTCAAGGGGGAAAAATATTTAAGCAAGATCGAACTGAAGTCGGGGTATCACCAGGTACCAATTGAACCCTCTGATATGTGGAAGACTGCCTTCAAATCCAAGGAGGGCCTTTTCGAATGGTTGGTCATGCCATTCGGGTTGACGAATGCCCCTGCAACCTTCATGAGGATAATGGACGACATCCTATGGCCATTCACCAACTCATTTGTAGTGGTATACTTGGAT
>ML796535.1:0-31565 GCA_009831015.1 Picea engelmannii
CATCAGATACAACAGACGTTCTTCTTCAGCAGAGGTGTTTGGGAGAACTTCAATGGCTAGTTTTAATGATGGAATTTCACATTGAATCGATAGGATAGCTTCTATACCATACATTAATTGGAAAGGTGTAAACCCTGTGGCAGACTTCATGGACGTTCGATAGGCCCATAATGCTAAGAACAACATCGTGTTCCAGCTTGTTTTTTGAATTCCTATAATTCGTCGAAGCATGGTGATAAGAACCTTGTTGATCGCTTCGACTTGTCCATTGGCCTGCGGATAGTAGGGGGTTGAGTTTTCATGTCGAAGACCCAACTTTTCTGTAAGATCAGACATCATGAAGTTTCGAAAGTGGCTACCATGATCAGTGACAATAGACTGTGGAATTCCAAATCGTGTGATGATGTGATTGAAAATGAAAAGTGTTGCAGTTTTTCCAGTGTTGTCGAATGTAGGCATCACCTAGGCCCATTTCGTGAAATAATCCATGGCTACAATAATGTATCCATGCCCCCCGACCGAGTGAGGGTTACAGGTCATGAAATCGATACCCCATTTAGAGAAAGGTCCAACGAAAACTATAGCGTGTAAGGGAGCGGGATGAGATCTTATCTTATTGTTGTATGTTTGGAAAGCATGGCATTTTTGAACGGCAGTAATACAATCTTTAAATAAAGAAGGCCAAAAATACCTTGTGTGTAATATCTTCTGGACAGTAGCATACCCAAACATGTGACCACCACATGCTCCAGAGTGGCATTCATTTAAAGCTTTCTCATCTTCATCATAGGTGAGACAGCGTCGAAAAACAAAGTCAACCCCACGACGATAAAGAGTGTCACTGAGGATGATGTACTGACGGGCTTGATAGCATATTCGACGACAGTCAGTGCTAGACAAATTGGGCCAGAAAGTCTGAGTTTGGAGATAGACAATGATATCCCCATACCAAAGGTCGTCAGAACTTATCAGAAAAAGAGACTCATCGGGTAAAGAGTCATCTGCTGGGTTTTTTGTCTCAGTGTAGGGAAGGTCACATATCAGTTCAATAAACACCAAGGATTTATTAGACTTAGCACGTTTGAATTCTAAGTCAAACTCCTAAAGGATGAATATCCATTTGGAGTATTTTCCCCTGAACAATTGGTGGGTAAGAATGTGTTGCATGGGGTTGCAATCGGAAATTACACTGGTCTTGCGAAGTAAGATATAGTGACGGAATCGTTGGACATCTTGGAAAGCTGCCAAGGCCAGTTTTTCAACATGTAAATACTTGGCTTCGGTAATTGTGAGACTCCGACTCAAATAATAAATGACATGTTCATCGTGTAAATCGTCTTCTTAGACCAGAACCATGGCGATGGTTGAATCCGAAGTAGCGAGATAAAGGAAATAATCTCAACTATAATCAGGTGGGAAAAGTAGTGGGGTACGGGTTAAAGTCAATTTCAAATCATCAAAGGATTTGTTGGCAGTGGTGTCCCATACAAATTCGGAGCCTTTCTTTAATAGTCGAGTAAATCTGAGTGTTAACTCAGCGTAGTTTGGGATAAAATGACATAGAAATTTTCCCTTCCCTTGCAAACTTTGTAGTTGGCGAAGTGAAGAAGGAGGTAGATTGAGAATCGCCTCAACCTTCAAAGGATATACACTAATCCCTTGACGTGACACAATAAATCCCAAGAGTTGGCCAGAATGCATGCAAAAGACACATTTGTGTGGGTTTAAGTGTATACGATAGAACCGACAGCAAAGGAAAATGGCTTGGAGGTGGGCCGGATGATCACTACAATGCATGGAATGTGTTGGTAGGTCATCTAAATATGGTTGTACAATGTGATTAATATCATGGAAAGCATAAGACATAGCACGTTGAAATGTTGCACCGAGGTTCTTTAAAACGAAGGGAAGTTTCCGGTAGGAAAAAGTTCCCCAAGGACAAATAAAAGAAGTTTTGTGTTGATCCACCAGTAAGATGTTGATTTTATTATATCCGAAGAAATCGTCCATCAAAGAGAAGATTTCACTTCTGGCACAATCATCGACGATTTGGTCAACGAAGGGGGTAGGAAAGTTATCCTTAGGACAATCTTTGTTGATATCCCTATAATCAACACAGACACGGATCGTACCTTGTTTCTTGTTAACCAGAACTAGATTGGATACCCAATTAGTTAAAGCCACTGGATAAATAAAGTCGGCTTTAAGAAGTTTTTCTACTTCAAGCTTAATAGCAGCATCTTTACAGGGGTAGACCAGACAAAGTCTCTGCCGAACGGGTTTGGCGCCTGGGTACGTCTTAATTTCGTGTACAACAATATCGGGGTCAATGTCGGGCATCTCTTCGTAGCTCCACGCAAAGATGTCATGAAATTATTGGAAAAGTGGCTTATATGTGATAACCTCCTCGGTGGAACAGGAAGCTTCGATATGGACATTTTCAACAACTCCGGGTTTGATAGATATGTTTAGGGGGATGGTGGGTGAAATGTTACTTAAGTTCTCTTCATATAACACATTGTGTGTGGAGTCAAGAATCGAAGCAATAATGACAACAGTCGACAGGGTCGAGATCCGTTGGTAACTCTCGAGTGTGTGTTGTTTGAAGAAGAGAATGGAACGATGATGTCCATCATCCCAAGGGGTATCTTCCATCAACATAACCGACATAATCATCTCAACTATGGGAAAAGTGATGTGGAACGGGTGAGGAGATGAATCACCGAGAGAGGGAGTAGAAGGGTCAGCTGATTGAATGGCTTGGTAAGCGGATTCAACCGGACTTAAAGGCAGTTGGTTGCCATAGTGGAGATAATCACCAGGTTCGGGTACTATCCATGGGTCAAAATACTTGGGAGGTTCGCGGACAGAGGTGGAGATCATGTTAATTGAGGCAACCAAAGGAGGTGGAACATCGGGTGGTGGGATTGGGAATGTACCCATCAGAGTGGAATCTTTCAGTAGACCCACACCGACATTCTCATATCCAGGGGGTGTCTTGGCAATAAAAGGTACGTTGTTGGTATGTGTGTCAGAGTTGAAGAAGGCCAATTGGTATACCGTAATTACTTTTCCCTGATGTGGAAAACACACGATGCGAAAAAGAGTAGACACAACTACACGCATGGAATTGATCCAGCTACGTCCAAGTAAAAGGTTGTAATCAAGAGGAGTGTCAAAGACCTCAACTTTGACGTTGACATTTTTGCCTTCTAACGTAATAGGCAATGATGGGAGGACACCGTAAGGTTTAAATATAGAGCCATTAAAATATTTTAGTGTGTTGTGTGATTCAGTTAAGGGAGGAGAGTTGATGGATTTCCAGCAAGCAATAGACATGACACACGTCGAGGCACCCTCATCAATAAATGTTCTAAAAATGTTCTTGTCGGAGACAACAACTTGTATTTGAAATGCGAGGTGAGGGGGTAACCTTGGAATGTGATCTTCCAAGTCAAATATTATTAAATTTGTATCCATAGGGTCGATTCCACTGATATGTTTCAATAGTGTCTTATGTTGTGTAGGACAACTCTGAAGGACTTCGAAGGATGACATCGCAGATGGTGCTTATGGCAGATCTTCTACTATACTGTAGTTTTGGGTAGCACGTGCATGAGGATTGAAAGCAGACTTGCGAACCACGCCCTTGGGATGAGGGCAAAGGACTGTATCGGGGTTCGGTCATTCAAGATGAAGAGGAATGTTGGAAGGTGGAGCCAAGGGAGATTTTTGAACCAACAAAGGTGGTATATCGTCAACTTTCTCCTTGGAGGAAGGGTAATATTTGGCACAAGTGGTAAGTGTGATGTCATTCTTCTTTGAATCACCGTTACACATGAGTACATAGGAGGTGGTGGAGGAAGAAGTTTGATCATGGATAACCAATTGAGCCTATTGTTGAGAAGGGAAGGGTTGAGACAAGACGACAGGGGTAGGAGGTTTTGGGGTCCCTTGGAGGAACTTTGTGACCTTAGCACATCTCGGACAATCCTTCGTGTAGTGATCGTCACCATAGATAAGGCAAGGATAGTGAGGTTTTTGTTTATACTTATCTTCAGCAGGTTGTGTCTTGGCCTTATTGGATTGCGAATTGTTATTCTTATCCTCCTTATTCCTACCCTTCCCTTTTTTAGATTTATTGTTACTGGTAGGAGTCGATTGAATGACGTTCACTTCTGAAGTTTTACTGGTGGGAGGGGTGGGCGTCAGAGCAGTTTGAACATTAGAAGCATGGGATTTGGGCATGGTGTGAGAGGTCTGTGCATATTGAGCTTGATCATGGAAAGTACCTATCACACCATCAGCGGCATGAGAAGTTTTTGGGGTTGTTGAGGTGGTCATGGTAGAAGGACGAGGTGCATCAGGGAGCAGATCATAAAGAGTACCCGTTTGTGAATAACTGAGATCGAGACACTAGGAATGACTGATCACCTGTTCTTCTATGACAACCCCACCCATAGAAATGTCTTTAGATATTTAATTCACGAAGGATTTCATGAACCATTCTTCCAATAACTAATCGGGAAGATCAAGTTTGATTAGATGTCGTCTTCGTCTCCACTCATGAATGTGATCAAAGATATGAGTGGCTTTACTTTTCTTGAAAGAACTCAAAATCTCTGTCCCTGTTTCATAACGAATTGGCAACTGGTAGTGAGTGAGGAAAGCCATAGCTAGGGTGTTGAAATCAGTGAAGAAGCCTTGTGGTAATTATATATACTACTTCGCGGCTGAACCCATGAGAGTTCGTTGAAAAAGGTGTAGCCAAATGGAGTCATCCATCAAAGAGTTGGATGAACACCAAATGTGGAAATTCATTACATGATTGTTCAGGTCCTCTCTAGGTTTACCATCAAACTTAGGAATGTCAGATGGTAGTTTGGCGGGTATGACAAGCCAATGAGGAGAGTAACGGATAGGGTCATTCAAAATTCGAGACAGATCAGGGAGGTCCAAAGTGGCCAGAAAGGGTAACTTTCTATTCACGTGAGGGTACTGGTGACTTTGGGGAGGAAATCTCGTTGGTATACCAGTAGGACCGTAAGCAATTTGCATATAATGTGAAGATCTGGGCAGATTCAGTTGTTGGTGTGGTGGAAGATAGCCCGTGGGGTTATACGGATTAGGTACATTCCCTTGGAAAGGGATAGTAAAGAGAACATTTGAACCCCAAATGGGATTGGAGGTCCCAGGCTAAGGTTGGCATGTACCAGGGGGTATGAAAGTGGTGACTTGAGGTTGTTTCCCTCCAGTCGATTGAGTATTACCCTGGGTAAGAAAGTTGCAATACTGGGCTAAAGTTGTGGGGATGTTCTGTCCATAGGGTGGGGTTGGTGGGGGTTGTCCTCTGAATGGAGGTTGAGATTGGCCCCCAGGGTTAAATTGTCTACCAACAGGAATCTGATAATTAGGTGTGAAATATTGAGTAATGCCACTAGGGTCAGATTCGCCAGTGAGGGGTGGATAAGACCCTCCAGAAGGGGGTTGAGGAAGTGTTGGAATAAAACCAAGAATAGGATTGTGCCCAAGAGGGATGAAGGCTCTAGAAATTCCAGATGGAACTGGGGTAGGATTGGGAATACAAGCATTCAATGCATTATACCCAAGAGGAAGTGATGGGATCTAACTAGGTAAAAGTGGTGTTCCAATAGGTGTTTGGCTAGCCACCATATTCCAGATGGGAATAATCGTAGTATTTGGGAGCATCGTGGAATGGGCCTGTTGAAGAGCAATGGTTTAACTTGGACCAGCTAAGAAGGCTTCCGAACCAGAAAAATAATAGCACGTTGTATTGTTAAAGTGATCCAAGGGTATCGTAAATATGTAAGATGTTTCAAGAGGTTCAGAAGCAGTAGGTATTTCAACTCCTGTCTCTGAGGTAGAAGAGTTCCTTCTAGAAGTCAGAGTCTGAGCTATGTCAGTGGTCCAATAAGGATCCTCGTTAAGGCTTGCGACAATATCGGGAGATAATCCAGAAGTGTCAATAACAAGTTCTCTAGACGAATTGAGTCAAAGAATATGTCTCTCGTATCTAGGAGGTAGGTGGAAATATTCTAGAGGGTCCTAAACAATTCAAAATATCTCTAGAGAATCGGTCCTTTCCAGTTGTGAGGGTACGTGGTCTTGGATCTCACTATGTTGAGGAGAATCCTCCGACGGGTTAGGAGGAAAGGGTTGAGATCCTTTCAACTCTTCTAGAGGTAGTCCTTGCATCCTATGTGAACGATGTGGAGGGTCAATGTTGGCCGAACCGAAAAATCTACGGAAAAAATCTATGGCCAACTACGTAAAAAAACAACACTCGCTAGTACAATCTAGGAATCAAAACCAAGCAAACAAGACCTTCCTATTCCGAAGTCACTAGTTGGTGATGAAATCCAACGTTGCAAAGTTGAGACAAGAAGGGGTTGGGCTAGTGTGGAAAAGTTACGTTGACGACCTGCTTAACAAACTTACACCCTGGTGCAAGCTCCCACACATAATCATGGGTATACCCTCCAAGGAGCCCGAGTGAGTCTAGCCAACATTGATTCCAGGTACTATGGAGACTTGCCTCTCCACAGTCACCTTGTGTAAGACCTTAAGAGGATAGGCTACTAAAGTTAACACAAACAACAGTGATGCCTGGTGAAAGAGTTGACAGTCCAATCCACATGCAAGGGCAGGGTATTGAACCTGAAATCAACTTGAGAGGCTTCCACTCATCATTGTGGGTATACCTTCAAGTGACCCCCATAATACATGCAATCTCTACACTGAGACCAACAAAGCAGGGTGAGTGACTCTACCAATCTCAACGCGACCTCAGGTTTTACCCTTGTGTGAGAAGGGCTTCCCAAGACAAAATGTTGCAAATAAATTTGAACACTCCCTATAACAAGATACTATGGTGTGTTTTGTGCTTTGGAGAGTGTGTCTCACTACCTATTCCAAAGTTCTATCCTAACTAATGTTGGTGTAAAAGAGTCCTAGAAAAAGTTACTAGTTGAATTTTAGAGTTTCGCAATATTATTAAAGGTTGTTGTTACTCAAGAGGGAGACAGGAATGAAACCAATGTCATGTGAGACTTTGACCCAATAATGTGTAAATAGAGATGAATGATGCAAACTTTCTTTCGATGAATTCTATCTATAGTAGGGAGAAATAATTTTTCTGGAACAATGTAAACTATGATGTACAATTCCCTTTTTTAAATGTAGTACCAAACAATCATCAACAATGTAATTTCACTATTCTTTCTCTTTCAATATTTCAAACGCCAATATTTTTTGAATAAATGATTGCTTAAAAGACTAAAAAGACTTTAATTTTTTCCTTTCCAGAAACCAAAACAGGGATGGAACTAAGAAAGGATAAGCAACCAATGAAAACAAAACACTCAACAAACACCCAAATCAATCTTTCAATGGAGATAAAAATACAAATTGACAAGAAAATGACTCTTCAAATATGAACAAGAAATGTTTTTTCTCATCATTAAGCAACCCAAAAGATGCAACCAACTTACAAATCCAAATCCAAACCAAAATATTTGATCGAGCAACCACTCGGATGCAAGTCCAGAGATTATATCCTTGTCAATAAAAACAAAGATCGAAAAAGAATCAAAAAAAGGTATTCGATTTTCGAAACCAATCAAGATCGAGCTAAAACAATCAATAGAAGTCAAGAAATGAAATTAAAAATCCTTGCCCAGCTGACTAAAGAAAAACTAGGACACAGTAGAAGCGAAAACCCAAACCAAAAAAAAAATTCAAATGCTGTCGTAGGCGGGCAGTATAACACAGTGCGGAAATGGATGATTTCTGTGAGCCACAAACGTGCAGGGTATGGAAATCCCACGCTGGAAACCCAGGTGCGGAAATGAATGGTTTTCGTAGGCTACCTATAAGGTGCAGTGCGGACGTGTTTGAAAAATCAATAAAATTGGGAGAAAGACAAAACTTCTAAGTGGACTTTTAAACCTAGGGAGAGTGAATGGGTCTCTCAGAGACTCGGAGATTGATATCAAGTGAAAAGAATAAGTCAAAAGAAAATGGCCAACAAAAAACCACAAACTAGTTGTTCTTCCCTAGTGGAGTTGCCAATTTTGTTATTGGGTAAATCGGTAGATGCGGACATGAACTAATCCCCCTAGATCCACCTGGATCTAGAACAAAATGAGATGGAACAAGACACTTCCCCTAAGTTGTGATCATTGAGTTTTACTACCAAAATAGGAATAGATAACATACCTTATGAATCGCTTCCCTTATATATTTGTCGTCCCTACTTCACTTCAATGCTCATGTAGAATTGGATCTGCGATAATACAAACCAACCAACGTGAAAGCAATAATAGTAGAATTCAATGACAACCTAAACATGTGATCAAGGAATCATGTAATAAAATACTAATCATTTTATGGGAAAGAAACGTGTCACCGTATTATATTAATGAAAAGTGGAAGATACAACCGAATTGTCTTGATGTCGCAAGTTCCATTTTAGTGGTCCTTTGTCCCAACACACACATACACTTGCTCTGAAATTCGCATGAAGATAATCCACAAAATCTTGATGGACAAATGGAGGCCTCAAGCATCACTAAGAATAGGATTCTTCACACAATCTTCAGTCTATTCTCTCGTCAATTCTCTGCTTGATCTTGCTCAGTTGTGCTTAACCTTTTCCATGAGAAGCCCATGATTATATAGGAGAAGGTGAAGTGGTAAAAAGGATGAGGATGATCCCACCAAATCAGAGAAACCAGTAGGATCGCAACCATATGGACACCACCTCACGTTCTAGAAGATTCCCCTTCTAGAAACTTCGTTAAACCTCTTTCCTCTTTTATCTTTGGAACGTCGTCGCACCCTACCTATATAGCAGCCTACGGAAATCCCGCGAGCTAGCTATAGGGTATCTTGCGGAAATGATGGATTTATGCACTGTGTAGTATGGGCAGCTTGCGGACCCTTTCTAAAAAAAAGCTTTGTAAGGTAGGGAAAAAGCTACTCTTCTCAGGCAAAAGCCATGTTGGGAGCCTGAACACATGTTTGTGATGTCATCATTAGAATGAGCAAAATAATGTGTAACAATTGGGTATTGGATCAACTAAAATTTTCAGATCTCACCACCTCTACTTCTATGCCCATTATTTATTCTGGAAGTGGGAAGCCAGAAGACAACAACCATACATCTACACATCAACAATCAAAAACAGGAGTTTTGCAAAAAATCTTTCCTTGTTGTGAAAGTGTTGAAAACGGAGTTTTCAGAGTGATTTCACCAATACGTTGCAAAACTATTGAAGATGTAGTTCTACAACAAGCAATCTCTACACACTGCGAAAGTAAACCAATAACTCTAGGTTAGAGCTGATTGGACTACCATTTGGAGAAAAGTTCCAAATCATCAGGAACATTCGAAGAAGCATCATTTTTGTTATTAGATAAATGTAATTTGATATGGCTTGTATATATTAAGTAGTCCATAACTAAACCCTAAAATACAACCATTAGTTTGCAATCGGTTATAGTTTTGTTGTAACTTTTTCCAATTTGAGGAAATATGAGGAGATTGAATCCTCAAGCTCTGTAATCACAAGAATATATATATATATTGTAAACAAAAGGAGGTGAGGACCTGAGGACTCATTGGGCTATTTTATATATCAGATTTGTTTGAATTTAATAAAGCTTGACAAGACAGAGCATGGAGTTTTGTCACATCAGAGATTCATGTCATGTGTTTTCCCAGTCTGTGTTTTTCTTATGTGATTGTTATTTTCTCAGTTATACCATTTGAATGTGTTTATCTTCAGTATTTGAATAAATATTAATGAATAGAATTCATTTGTTGCTTGATGATCTTTTCATAATATTCAAATTCTTGTCACCTCTACCCTCTAAAGCTTCTCTTGGATTCATCTTGCATGCCCAATTGCAGTGGATTGTTTTCTCCCTTCAACTTTCAGCTACAATGACAAACATAGTTTCTAGGGAAAGTGTGTCTACCTTGCCTCTGAGACCTGCTTACTTCTCAGCCATTTTCTTGTCAGTTTCATTAACTCTTAGCATGTTTGACTCCATCTCCTGATGGGTTTTTCTCTCAACCCTACCAACCATTTCATAAACTTTTTATCTATATAAAATCTATCCCTTGTATTGATTGAAGAATTAGGAGAGAGCCCTCTCTGGATTGGAAGGAAGCTAGTTTCCAGTCTGAAAGTAGGTTTGTGGTTACCTATGAGATTTTTCTTTGCAACCAAGGAAATTTACAGAGTGATAACAGGGGGTACATAAATCCTTATGTGAAATCTCAATAATCTATCATTATCCCAGGTATATCCCTCATACTTGGGAATTCCAATTACTTCATCTTCTAAATTTGTCATTAGTTTTTCATATCAAGTGGTACTTCCCCTTGACTCAATATGAGTGGCTTGGACATTAACTTCATCAATATTAATTGGATTAAACATAAGAATAGTATGTCTCAAATGGCTATGCAACCCACCAATATACTTCAAAATAGTTTCTTGCATATAAAGAAGAATGTCCAATGTTAATGCCCTCTTTCTAAACTCTTGAGTATAGTCTTTTACATTATGTACTCTATTTTTCCTTAGATTTTGCCAATCCATTATTGTTTGTTGCATATACCCAAAAAGGATTAAATTTCTTCTTTAATGTAGCTATGAATTCATGCCAGGAATATATCATTTTTGCCTTTCTTAAGAAGATCTTCTTGATTCTTACTCTCCCACCAAATCAATGCTATTCCTCCTAGTCAGAGAGTAGCTAGTTGGAATTTTGCTTCTTCGTTAACTATTTTCTGAACCCTGCAATATACTTCAATTTGCTTGATTCAATGATCCAATTTCTCTGCATTAATATCTCCATTATAAATTGAAAAAAAAAATCGCATCTAATTTCAACATAGACAAATTAGAATCAACTTTATCTGGTTGTTTTTTCTATGGAATTGAAGAGGAACTTGAACTTGAAGGAGAGGATGGATATGGAGGAGTTTTAGGAGGGTCACTACCGCCTCCTTATCCTTTACCTTAACTTGGGCCTTCTTCCTTCTTCTTCCATTCCTTGTATAATTCTTCCACCTTGGTTTTCATCTCCAAAAAAGCTTGTTGAAAAATCGCTTCAGATTTGAAGGGGTTCTCTTCCTTTGGATATTCAATTGCTTGTCTTTGGAATGAATGTCTCGAACTAATCTCAATATTTTACTCTTCAAGAAAAACTTCTCCCCGCTTGATATTAGACTCAATTAGCATTCATTACCAACACTTGTGCGAATCCAAATCAGCATATTGTTGAATTTTCACTAGGCTAGAATCAAGCATGAAGTTTATTTCAATTTTAGTATTTACTCGAACCATAGACAAATGCAGATACACCATTAACAATTGTTGCAATAACCAAGATCACAAGAAGAAATACCATGCACAAGAACACAAGAAATATCCTGGGAAACCCTTCTCAACAAGGGAAGAAAACCCAACAATCTTTTGCTATATTCTTCAAGAGAAAGACCTCCCACACCATAGACTTAGCACACAAAAGGGTGCTCTCCAAAAACAAGAAGGCTAGCGCCCAAGAGAGGTGTGCACTTCATCCCTAGAAGATGTACTTGCTGAAATTTCCAAAATCACATGTGTGTTGTGTTTCCTCAATGGGGAAATCACCTTTATTTATTCTATATTGGACACATCAAAAATGGTATCTATTGGCACAACAGGGCCGACCTCAATAACTCAGAATATAATTAATAATTACCATATTAATTTTGTTTTACATTAATTATGTTTCACTTTATGGTGGGGCCGACTTGTACCCTTTACATCACAATTAGGTTTACAGGTAAATCTAACTCTTAGACAATATAACAAGGGATCTCACACACCCACTAGTGCTCAACCACTATGGGAACGTCCTCTTGTGCTAAGCTACATGTGCTCAGCCACAGGGACCTCCTACTCAACATATCTCTATCTCACTGAGTCTCACAAGAGAATCATTTGGACACACACTCACTAGTGCTCAACCACTAGGTTCATGTCCACATGTGCTTAGCCACAGGTACGTCCTACTCAATAGATCTCTATCTCATTGAGTCTCACAAGAGAATCATCTGGAGTACCACATCATCTCAACTCTCTACACATAGGAGAATGATACACCCATCACATAGGCACCTTCACCCCTCACAGGGGTACACATCGTTTCATCTCAAACAACACACCCATCTCATTGGCATCCTCCCCACATAGGAGCACACAGCGTTCCATCTCGGTCTTAGAGAGGAAAAACACACCCATCTCATGGGCACACCCAAACTCATGGGCTCTCTCACATGCTGACTCACTCAGTCTGTGTCCTAGAGGATGTCTCACGTGACTGTAATCATCAACACTCCCTCTTATCTAAGGAGGCATTCTCCACCATGAAAAGTATCTCATGGAAGTACTCGAACTTCATCTTGGAAAGTGGTTTGGTGAAGATATCTGCAATTTGCTCATGTGTAGGAAGGCATTGCACTTGTACTTCTTTCCTCTACACCATGTATCTGATATAATGATATTTTATCTCAATGTGTTTCGATCTATCGTGAAACATGGGGTTCTCAGAGAGCTTCACACATCTCTGGTTATCACAATGAATAATGGTAGGATCCATCTCATGATTAAATAAATTTTTCAAGAGCTTGCAAATCCACACTGCTTCGCGGACTGCAACACTCAATGCTATATAATCTGCTTCTACGATACTCAAGGCCACAGAACTCTGTTTCCTACTACACCAGGAAACCATGGTAGACCCCAAGGTAAAACAACAATCGAATGTGCTCTTCTGATCCATTGTGCTCCCTTCCCAATCTGCATCGGCATATCCCTGCAAACTCAAGTCTACACTAGAGGCACATCTTGGACCATATCCAACTGTGCCTCGTAGATATCTCAATACATGCTTCATTGTTATCCAGTGAGTTTGTCTCGACTGACTCATGAACTGATTAAGTACATTCAATGCATAGAATATATTATCTTCGATGTTAACTAGATACATCAGTGATCCAATCAGTTGGCAGTACAAATGTGGATCAATCTCACCTGAATCAGTAGAAGCATCATTCATTTTCTTCAAATCCATCACCATTGGTGTAGGAATGGATTTGCACTCTGTCATACCGAACTTCTTCAATATATCCACTGTATATTTTCCTTGACTCGGGAAAATCACATCATTCCTCTTCCATGTTTCTAGTCCCAAGAAGTAGTGTATCATACTCAGATCCTTCATCTCAAATTTAGAAGTCAATGCTTGCTTGCATTCAACAATAAGTCTTTCTTAATCAGTGAGGAATAAGTCATCCACATATAGGACCAAGATTAAGCACTCATTACCAACAATATGATAATATAGGTTTGGATCAGAAAAACTCTTTTTGAAGCCCAAACTCATCAAGAATCCATCAATTTTCTCATACCAAGCACGAGGTGCTTGCTTTAGTCCATACAGGGATTTCTTCAACCTACACACATGATATTTATCATTGTATATCACGAATCATTTTTTCTTCTCGATATAAACTTCTTCCTCAATCTCACCATTGAGAAAGGTTGTCTTTACATCCATCTGATGTAGTTTCCAACCCATGGGTGTAGCTAGTGCAATGATAGTACGGATGGAAGTGTATCGGGCTATTGGAGAAAATGTCTCATCATAGTCAACTCCCTCTACTTGTGAGAATCATATGGCTACACATATTTCTTTGTATTTCTCGATACTTCCATCACTTGCATGCTTGATCTTATAGATCCACTTGGAAGTCACTACAGAGTTCCCTTCTAGTCTCGGAACAATATCCCATACATCATTCTTCAAGATGGACTGATATAATTATGTCATGGCATCTTTCCATACCTGCTCACCTATCTCTTATCCATGACAAGAAGGCTCAGAATCAATGATGTGGCTCATGGCTAAAAAGTAGCTTGAAAATATCTTTGGTCTCTTGCTCTCTTGGGATGTGCCTTGAGGGGCTGCATGTTCCTCTACCTCCTGTAGATTTTGTCGAGCCCAGGCAGGCCTTTTATGTCCTACTTCAATATCTCTAGTGATATCAACTGGAGAAACTGGATCAACTGGAAAAACTGGATCAACTAGATTAATGTATGTCTCCCTATGAACTGTTGAAGGGGGGGAAGTTATTGTCTCACTGTCGATCTCCATCTAAGATTCTATGGATCTTTGAAAGGATATCTCTTCTTCAAAGATAACATATCTGCTTATTTCAATCTGTCTCTGACCAGGGATGTAGATTTGATATGCCTTCGAAGATTCATTGTATCCCACAAATGTACCCTTTATCCCTAAAGGATCTAGCTTGGATATCTTCTCTTTAGGTACATGAAAATATACCTAACCCTAAACTAGTTGATTGACCCTACAAACATAAAAGTCTAATTAATTTTGAATTTAGCGTTCGTTTTAAATGGATTGTTTTAACTCAAAGGATATGGCAGTGAAACTAGTGATGTGTATGAGAGACGAAAAGAGGAGGAATAAAGGAAACTGAAAGCAAAACTACTTCTAGTGAAAAATAAAGATTCACAACTAGCTCTTTGTAACCAACTTTTTCATAACTAACAGTTTTCAAGATCTATAAATAGAAGACCTAAAACAAAATTTCACTCGACTACAAGCTACTTAAGTTCTAAGAAATCAGTAAAGAACTTAAAAAATGAACTCTTTTTCCTTTCAAGTAAAATAACTAACTCCAACTACTTTACCAAACTAAGAAAGAAAAATATTTTTCTTTTTTTTTGAAAAATGCTTCAAACAGGAAAAACTTGAAATAAATATTTTTTCTCTCTTCTTTAAAGAAAATTAAAGGGGAAAAAGAAATACAAGACAAGACCGAAACTGAACTTTGGCCCACTGCGGATCGTAGGGAGTCACTAAAGACATCAAACATGCTGATCAAAAACTCAAAGACTTGCCTAAAACCGTTTCAGAAGTAAACACAAGAAATCTTCAAAAATACAAGAAAACTAACATCTAACCGAAGCTATGACTGTAAAAACAGAGAAATTGAACTCTTTCGAGAAACCCTGAGAAGTAAGACCTCAATCAAGAAATATGTTGGTTGCCTCTTTTCAAAAACATTTTCTTGAACCAAGTATGCTATTGTTGTTTCAGCAGTCTGCGTATGTACGCGGGTTGTTTACTAGACATGGTGTGTATGTACGTGGGGCTGACCCACTGTAGGGCACATACACCTCTACTATTCCTTAAAAATTAAATAAAATAAACTGAGTGAGAGGGAAGGGAGGACTGTTATGGAACCAACAGGTGATCAGAATCCATTAAAAGACTCAATAGAAACTCGAAAGGTACAAAAACCAATCAAACACCCAAAAAATACCCTAAAACCCTAGAGGCTTCCCTAGTATGGTTGCCAGTTCTGCTAGTGGGAAAAACCCCCTTAAGACTACACTAGGGTTCGGAATGTAGGTAGATCACAACCGTCTAAAAGTCAACTACTTTTCTAACTACCCCAAATATACCCATGATTCATATGAGAAAATCAAAGATGAGAAGGATCAGGTAACTGTACCTCTACTGTGCATCCGGTGATGATTCTATCGCGCTTGAAAGATTCATTGAGTGCATGCCTCCTCCCAATGTTGGCCTGCATTCAAAGACAGATAAACAGAAAACTACAAGCATGAAATTCATATACAAATCAAGGTTATACGTTAGAATATTAAAACATAATCCATTAGAAACATTCAACACGCCATGATTTGGGACAGGAAAAGTACTTATTTTATTGATAATACAATGATCACTTACAACCAAAGCCAAATACTGCTCCACGAACCTAGTTCAGGCTCCTCTTCACCAAGCTCTAAGTGCACCTCTGTATGGCTTCTCCTCTCAACCTTCTTCTTGGGAAGTAAAATGAGTTTTTGATGGAGGAAGACAGGCAAATTGGGGAATTTTGAGGCAATTCTCTGTAACAACCCTAGTTAGATAGTTCATAGGGATTTTTTTTTAAGTATAATTAATTAGATAATTAATTGTCCTAATATGGTTTTAATTAAACAATGATTAGTATTAATAATATTAATTATTTATTTATTGTTTTTAACTTTTGATTGATTAATTAATTAATTAATTAATTACATATCACATTCAACGACATGGGTAATAAATTTAAGGGCTTAATAATCTTAATTTATTTAATTAAATGCTTTATATATGTAGGGGGGGATAAGACATTAAAGAAGGGGATAAGACATTAAAGAAAGGGATAAGATATTAATGAAGGGGATAAGATATTAAAGAAGGGGGGATAGGATAATAAAGGAGGAGATAAGGAAATTAATGAGGGGGAGGAGAGTCGGTGAAGGGGGATATGACGGGGAGGAGTCTTACGGGGATGATTATCATTCTTTTGGAGGGAGGAAGCATTTTTTAGGAGGAGGATATATTTCTGAGGGAGATTTTTCTGTGGAGATCTTTGGTGTGAGGAGTTTGGTTTTTGGGGTTTTTGGGGTTTTTGGTGAATCAGAAGCAAGGGGCACCGGTTTGTCGGGGGTTTTGAGCACAGGGGCCAGGATATCCTTACGGTATCCTGGAGCTAGGGAGCCGACCAAGCTGCTCCTAGTTGGCAGGGAGGAAAACTCGGTTTTGGGCAGTGTTTGACACAGTTTCAACTTCAACAAAGGACAACCAGATCAACGGGGGAATTAGCATCAGGAAGAGGTAATTTATTTTATTCTGTTAAGTAATTCTTATTCTGTTATGAAATTATTGTTATTTAATTAATTTAACATGCTTATATGCTGAATGAAAGAAATTATTGAGTCTTTATGTGTAGAAGTAATCTTATCGGTTTCAATTTATGGATTTTAATAGACTGAAATTAATTTGGTCCCTACATTCTCACAAAAGGGCTACAATTACTTGGGGCAAGGAGGGGATGTGAAACGGGCAGAGTTTCACTCTTCTTATGTCTAGATGTGTAGTGAGACTCCAACACCTCCTTTTTTATGACAAAAGGATGGTTATTCGGTTGGGTGATGGGCTATAGGATATGGATTGGTTGGGAAACTACCCAATAGCCCGTAATCTCAACGAATTCCTTGCAATTTTTTTATTTTTTGCAACTTTTTCAAGTATACACAAGTTGTAGTGGTGCAGCATGTGTACATATGCGAGCTATAGTGGTGCAGCATGTGTACATATGCGAGCTATAGTGGTGAAACATGTGTACATATGCGAGCTATAGTGGTGTAGGGCGTGTACATCTTCAAAAAATGGGTTTTTTAGAAGAGCAACTTAGTGATGGCTTGGCAAAAAATGCAAGTAAGAGGGCCAAAGGCCAGGTATGCATATGTAGAGAAATTTAAGTTTATAACAATATTGTCTCATTATCTATCTCCATTTGAGATTCTATGGATCTTTGAAAGGCTATCTCTTCTTCAAAGATAACATATGTGTTTATCTCAATCTGTCTCTGACTAGGGATGTAGATCTGATATGTCTTTGAAGATTCATTGTATCCCACAAATGTACCTTTTCTCCCTAAAGGTTCTATCTTGGATATCTTCTCTTTAGGTACATGAAAATATATTGGGCACCCAAATATCTTGAAGTGTCCAATATCAGGCTTCACTCCGGTGAAGGCTTCTTTGTGTGTTATGTTCTTCAAAATTTGGTGAGGACTCATGTTCTGAACATATACTATTTTCATGCATGCTTTTTCCCACAGAGTCATAGGTAGGCTCTAATCATGTATCATCGCTTTGGTTTCCTCGATGATGGTTATGTTCTTCCTCTCTGCAACGCCATTTTGTTGAGGGTTGTAGGGAATTGTGTACTCCCTCTTGATCCCTGCTTCAATATAGAAATTGTTGAAATCCTTGGAGGTGTATTCTCCTCCATTATCTGATCTTAGTACCTTGATCTTTCTTCCAGTCAAGTTCTCAGCATGAGCTTTGAATTCTTGAAATTTTGCAAGGACTCCATCCTTGTTCTTCAAGAAGTAAATCCAAGTTTTCTAAGAGTGATCATCTATGAAGAGTACATAGTACAAATATCCATTCAGGGAGGCAACAATCATTGGCCCACACACATCTAAATGTATCAAGTCCAAGATTTCCTTGGATCTATTGTCACTTCTCAAGAAGGACCCTTTGACATTCTTTCTAAGGGCACAACCTCTGCAAACACCTTTATGTTGAATCAATATATGTGGAAGGCTTGTTACCATTTTCCCTAGAGCTGGAAGAGATATATAATGAATGTGGGAAAGTATCCTATGTCATAGCTCACTCAAGATTATAGTATCATGTAACAGGGCCTGGACTGGTCTAATGGTCAATATTTATAAGATGATTTCTCGAACGCCAATTACTTCGGAAGAATACATATGTGAGTCCTTATGCCATGCAAGAAGTTTTACTTTAGAAAAGATAACCTTGTAGCCTTTGTCTTCTAAGGAAGAAATGGAGACACGGTTCCTCTTCATCCCAAGTACATATAGTACTTCACTTAGTTGAAAATGCATGTCAGAATCTAGTTGGAAGGTAGAAGTTCCAACCTCTTTCGCATTATATATGGCATCGTCTCCAAGGACAATATGTATATTGGTCTCTTTCTCAACAAGATTAGTAAGGTGATCTCTAAAACCAATCATGTTCCTAGAGGCACCATTGTCAATTAACCAAGTATCATCATTAGTAGGAACCATACCTGAGAGTGATGAAATGAATAAGAAGGCTTCCTCTTTGATGTTTTCATCTATTTTAAGTCTTGGCTTCCAGGAACTGTATTTTCTTGATCCATCAATGATCTAAAAATGAAGAAGACTTGAAAATCTTGAAATTATTGCAAGTAAATGTTATGTGTTAAAAGCAAATGGATCAACTTTGCAACACATAAATTAAAGGATTACTTATGCAAGATACAAATAGACAGCATCATAATCAATGAACATAAGCACATAAACACAACAATTGATAAAGGAGTTCACCCCTCTCTTGGGCTACATCTCCTGGTCTAGCTTCCAATGGATCATTATTATTAATTGCTCAAAGTGATCAAAAACATGCCTTACAATGCTCAAAATGACCAACCGACTGCTCCAATGGCTTCAGAGTGTCCAAAAACCCCTAGCTGGGCTTTTTCGGCACCTCAATCGGTCGAAAAACAAAGAAGTTAGGCCTCCTGGAAGTCCCCCCTTCAAGCTTGATGTCTCTGCATCTACAAAATACACCCTTGTTGAATGAACCTGGCACACACGCAATATATAGCGTGAAAACCCAACACCGAGCGCAACCGTGCCAACGGTGCAAACTGTAGGATGGTTATGGGCGTGTCAGCCCCTAACCGCCTAGCACCTGGGCATGTGGAGGTCATATGACCTTGCGTATTGGCAAAAGGGCTAAACCGTTACAACTGTTTTAAACTCCCCCCGTGCTCCGGTTATGGTCACATGGCACAATACAAGGACCACGGGATATGTTTTAAACCCCGCGCGCCAACCTTTGGGTGCATGGTATATGGCATGGTCATATATACAACAAACGACCGCGGGCCGGGGCTAAGCCCCGGCTCGACCCCCCACCAACGATCACATAAATTGAATTCAAATAAATATAAACTCGTATACATTACAAGGCACAACCGGTGGTCTGTTGGTCGGATGGTCTTTGCGAAGGCACTATGTGGTGGGGAGGTCTGGGGGTCAAAACCCACGGACTCCAATATATTTTGACAAACGACCAATAGTTAATACCGGGGTGCCACGTGGCAGCCCATGATTTGGCCACGTGGCACCCAATCATTTGACCAAACAATGCCACGTGTCGCCTTCCAATTCGACCAAATGTCAGCCAATAAATGATTGCCATGTCACCTCTTCCATGTCAGCGTACGGTCGTACGACCCTGCCACGTCAGCCTGTATGGACTGTACAGTCAGCGTACTTTTTTTGCCTGTTTGACTTTATGAACAAATAGCAATATCTCTCGCTCTCGACGTCTGTTTGAGACAAAATGAGTTGCGTTGGGTTCGCAATGACGAGGCCTATGCTCTCGTCCGGTTTGAAGCGATTCTGAGCACTTTGAATTTTTGAGCAAAATTTGATCCCCTGATCAATCAAGCTTATCTTCCATCATAGTTATGTTCATCATATTTTAGATTCTTCACAAACCCTTGCCAACAAAAAACCTAACGGCTAGGCTAGGATAGAAACCTTAGGTTTTGTTGGGCTTATGAATGCCAACAATAAGCCTTGAAAGTCAGTAGAACACTGGTGAGCTAAGAGCGCCTTCGATGAACTGCAAAAACCCTAATTCTGAATTTTCTGCAGAAAATTGTGAAATCCTAGGACCAAAAATAAAGTAAAAAATGGAATTTCACTTTGAAAGTATCTGGAGGTACATTGAAGGAGGTCATACACTCATGTCTAATTTCCAACCCCAACGTCCAAGTGTAAAGTGTTGAAATCCCTCAAAAGGAGAGGGTTGTACAGAATTGCAAAAAAGCCTAGAGGGTCGTACGGAATTGCAGAAAGAAGAGGATGACTACTTAAATGCTTATGCAATGGGTTCTTCAATACCTAAGCTTTGAAACCATGTTGAATTTTCACTAGGCTAGACTCAAGCATGAATTTTATTTCAATTTTAGTATTTACTTGAACCATAGACAAATGCAGCTACACCATTAACAATTGATGCAACAACCAAGATCACAATAAGAAATACCATGCACAAGAACACAAGAAATATCCTGGGAAACCCTTCTCGACAAGGGAAGAAAACCCATCAATCCTTTTCTATATTCTTCAAGAGAAATACCTCCCACACCATAGACTTAGCACACAAGAGGGTGCTCTCCAAAACCAAAAAGGCTAGCACCCAAGAGAGGTGCGCAATTTAGCCCTAGAAGATGTATTTGCTGAAATTTCCAAAATCACATGTGTGTTGTGTTTCCTCAATGGGGAAATCACCTTTATTTATACTAGACTGGACACATGAAAAATGGTGTCTATTGGCACAACAGGGCCGACCTCAATAAATCATAATATAATTAATAATTACCATATTAATTATCTTTTACATTAATTATCTTTCACTTTATGGTGGGGCCGACCTGTACCCTTTACATCACAATTAGGGTTACAGGTAAATATAACTCTTAGAAAATATAGCAAGGGATCCCACACACCCACTAATGCTCATCCATTAGGGGCACATCCACCTGTGCTCGGCCACATGGACGTCCTACTCAACATATCGCTATCTCATTGAGTCTCACACAAGAATCATCTGGACACACGCTCACTAGTGCTCAACCACTAGGGTCACGTCCACCTGTTCTCAGCCACATGGACATCATACTCAACAAATCTCTATCTCACTGAGTCTCATAGGAGAATCGTCTGGAGTACCACATCGTCTCAACTCTCTACACAGAGAGAACGATACACCCATCACATAGGCACCTTCGCCCCTCACAAGGGTACACATCGTTTCATCTCAAACGACACACCCATCTCATGGGCATCCTCCCCACACAGGGTCACACAACGTTCCATCTCAGTCTCAGAGAGGAACGACACACTCATCTCATGGGCACACCCAACTCATGGGATCTCTCACAGACCGACTCACTCAGTCTATGTCCTGGAGGATGTCTCACGCAGTTGTAATCATCAACACATATCCCTTATCAACATCTTTGATACCAAACCTCATCCGAAATTAGTGCTAAAGGATTCGTTAAGAAAAACCCCCACTAATTAATATTCTTATAACCAACTTCACAATTTCCCACAATTGTGTTTAAAATTGGCTTGATTCATTAAAGATCATCATTTAAACATTAATAATCTAAATTATATCTAAACAAAGTATAGATATATTTTTATGTGATTCTAGAAGTAGTAGATGATTTATTGTTTGGGTATGGTACTGGTAAACTATATATATTTTCAACTGGAATATATATATATATATATATATATATATATATATATATATAAATGAAACTATATGCATGAGACTCAACAAAACTAATACTAATACAAATATCCATTCGCCATCAAAAGTAACCAAAATGGAAATCTAACTCCTAAGAGAAAATAAGGAAGCCAACAAAAAAAAAAAGATTAAAATATAGCCCTAATCCAAAAAAAAAAGGCAAGGAAAATATGCATATTTTTGTGTGGTTGGATATAGGCTGCAATAGTACTGAGGCTAGTGGATAAGGTTGATGATAGAGGTTGATGGGGAGTCCATGGATGTGGTTTATTTGGATTTGAATTGATCTTCCACATAGTGGTGATTGATGGCTAGGGCATGGATGTGGTTTATTTGGTTTTGAATGGCTCTTCCATGTAGAGTCATGATACACATTGCGTCATTGGAGTGGGTTTGAGGTGGGTTTGCTAGGTAGTCATATTGTTGTTGTCACGTTCCACTAAGGATTAGGATTTATCATCTTTTGTTGTATTTGATGCTCGAAGGTAGACAAGGTGGCCATGGAGAGGGTGTGTTTCCCTTGTTGTTGTTGTTGTTGCATGGCTCTTCCATATAGTGGTAGTATCGTTGGGCATTCGTATTTTTGTTTTTGTTGTATCCATTGCAGGTGTGCATTTATCATCTTTTGTTGCAGTTGGTGCTCAATGGTAGACAAGGTGACCTTGAGGAAGGCATGTTTTCCTTGTTGTTGTTGTTGTTGCATCTGATGATGTTGGCGGTTCTGCCACTGAGATTGTTGTCGATGCGTCCCTTTAGGAATTCTATTCCTATTTGAGTTAACAAGATTTGTGTTTGTGTTTCCAATCTAGAGCCGAATGTTGTTCTCAAGATTCAAGCCATCCATTTTCTCTTCTAATTCAACTGAGATTGATGATGATGTTCCCTCTTCTGCTTCAAATGACTGGGGATGAAAAAATCTTGAGGCAACTTCCCCCTCTTCTACGAACTAACTTAGCCCAGATTTTGAAGAATTATTCTCCATATTATTACTTCTTCCTCGACCAAATTGATTAGAGACCTAATCCATTGATAATGATTTTGGGGTTAAGATGAATCTAGGTTGGATCCATTGATATTATGAATCTATATAATAGATTGTAACTCTATATGTATATGTATATGTATATGTATAAGATTGATCTAATGATAAATCCAGAGTAATGTGTAATGGAGACAACTTATGCATGATTGTTCGAAGTGCAATTGAACTGACTTGTAATTTTTTTGTTTTAATGTAACATTACGTTATGTAATGGGACAACATCTCCCCCATACTGAATTATAGAGTGCCTAGCACAATTATTGTTGTATCCCAAACAACACCATTCTTTGTACCCCTTTCGTCTTTATAGTAATTAAATCTCCATAGACTACAATTGCTTCCTACTTGTTATTGGTTGTGTTTCCTAGTCTCTAAGGATACTCCAATTTCTTTTTTCCTTCAATGTCATAAATGACCCCACACATAAAGTGCCTTGCCTTTCTTTTAGTATTAAAATGCTAACAAGATAACATTTTTAAACATTTAAAAAATATATTACTTATTTCATATATTGCTCTAAGTTTCTCTAAAATTTTGCATGGAATGAAAATAAGCCTGTAACACAAAGACAAGAATTTGAGCTAATCTCAAGGCAAATTCTTTGAAAACTTACCATACATACAAATCTTGTATGTTGTACTTCACAAGTGTGAGAAGGGGATTCAATCCTCCTTTGCCATGAATTTCCCTATTGGAAAATCCCACTAACCATAATTTCTTCAGCATTTAACCCACTTTTTCTTATAAAACTCAAAATAACTAACCAAAATGTCTCTGAAGCATGACTCTTGCTTACCACCCAAAGCTTCAATTATGGAAGCTTCTCTAGCCTCCTAGTCAATTGTTTGCCAACAAACTACTTCTTCCTCGTGTAAAAAGTAGATTTCTCTCCCAATCATTCTCACCAACTCCACAAATCTATCCAATCCTAATCAGAATCTAATATATCATATGAGATTTTTGTTGTATCTTCTTGTCTTGATCCCATTTGTATGGCACTCTTGCAAACTCCTTTTTCCTCCCTCTTTCGCTTCAAATATGTGTCCAACTTTTTACAATTTCTGCCCGCCCTTTACTGTTCCATGTATGCGACTGTCAGACTAAAAGTGGTTTGATAAAATTAAACATTCATATATAATGCACCCCTATAACCTCTCTACCTAAACCCCTCCAAATGTGCCTGCCAAAATCTCACCTTGTTTCTCTGCCAAATTATATTCAATAGATTATTTATAATTCAGTTGATTGATCACCAACGCCAACCAATAATTGAAGTTAAATCTAATGAAAATTCAGATTCCCTGTAATTTTAATCTGAAACTGATTTTTCACTTCAACTCCTAAGTGGACAAATTAATGGATCAAGTAAAGGTGGATTAAATTTGTGTTTAAAAACCTTGTAATGGCATGACAGGATCTGGAGGAAATACAGGCGTCGGTTGAGGACCGTATGATTCTGACAAGGTTGGTACATGATGGGTTTTACGTCGGCCATGTTAATAATGAAAGAGATGGAAGAAAAGTCCAACTACTTCAGTATCGATATTGTACCGATCCGAGTATGTTTTATTTTTTTAAACATTATAAAAACTAATTATTTTCCATGCTATATCACGTTGAGTGTGTTTTATTATTTAAAATATTATAAAAATTAATAATAACAAAATATAATATGATATTATTTGGTTATTTTTTACATTAAAATAATACATTTTGATTGAATAAATAATTTCATTAATGTAATATAATATTATATGATATTTACTAAAAATGTGTACAATACACATTGACATATAACCATTCATCAAGAGATGGTACCATACACATTTGACATATACAAAAAAAATTATGAAATAAATAAAATCCAATGATCATTACTCCGAATTAAATAAAATCCAATGATCATTATACGTGTTTGGATACTTCTTTCTTTCTATATAGATTCTTTAATTGGAAGAGAATTATAATAAATCATTTAGATTGTTTAATTTGAATGGAATTATTTTAAATCATTTGAAGAATGTCAAAATAATATTTTAAAATTATGATTTAGATAATTTAATAAAGGTAATATTTTTAGGTTAATTTTTAAGAGGTTATAAGTTTAAATTGAGAGGGGTAGGGCAGGGTAGGGTATGTATATCTTCCTAAACTTTACCACTCAAATAGTTGGGGGAGGGGTCCTTTTTCCCACAAACAAGAGAGTCTCATACACCAATTTGGTTTCTGGCTTGGTCATGACCTTAAAATAAAATATATTATTATTATTATTATTATTATTATTATTATTATTATAAACATCTAGATATTATCTAACCAGGTGGGTGTATATAATCATCTCCAAGTATAAGTCAAAAAAATACAATAATAATAAGCCAGACAAAGATTTATTTAGAAAAAAACAAATGGTATATCTAAACATCTCATTCACTATCTATGATGTTACTCATTCACTATTTGTGACTTTATTTTTGTGATTTATACTTATTTTCTTTACATTTAATATATCTATTATCTTCTTTTTTTCAATGGAATACACATCCCAGAAAATCCTAAGTACTATACATATCTCGAGAAATCTTCAAGTACTTCTCCTCATTTCTAAAATGGTACAAATTTGTTAGTTTCATTTTAGGAAACCTAACCCTGGAGGGATATTGAGTGAGACCCAATATAAGCTCGGGGACTTGACCCTGTGACCTCCTAATCACTCAAGCTAACCCCCGAGACTATCTATTACCTAAAATCTGATTTACACTTATATTCTCTCTATATTTAATATATTTACTATTTAAAATCTTCATCACATGCTAACACATAGACACAACCTATTCTAATTTGATCTCTACCATTAATAAAAAAAAATTGTTTACCCTCTTCTTTTGTGACAAACTCGAGTGTCATTTGATTTGCAGATGATCATAATCCATTATGGTAACAATATAATAAATGAATTAATAGTTGTTTATCCTTGACATGATAATAATAACAATTCAAATTGCCTACCTTCTTCTTTTGTGATGAGCTCAAGTGTCCTTTGATTTTTAGATGGTTATAATTCATTATGATATAACAATCTAATAAATGAATGAATAGTTGTTTATCTTTTGACTTGATACAATAACAATTCTAACAAGATGTTTGTTTAACAATAATAATAACAATAAAAAATTTAACAGTAAGTGTACTTACTTACATATTGAAAAAGAAAAAAATGTATTTGATAAAACATAGCAAGTATAGTAACAAATATAAATTATGTTTTTGAATGGCTTTATATGTCAAGTCCACTTAAATCTCCATTGCAAAATTCTCAGAGCACATCTCCATTTCACATGACCTACAAGGCATACTTCACTTGTGGTGTCCACTAGTTTCTTGATTTGGGGAGTGCGGGATGTCCAAATCCTCTTCATTGGTCTGAGAAAAACGACAAATGGAGGAGTATAGAGAGGACATAAAGTTTGGTGGGAGAGGAGACGAGAAAACCTTCTAAGGGAGGTTAAGGTGGGTCAAAATCCTTCCAACTAGACACTACAAAGAACCTATCTAAGACATTAGCTCTAAGTATTTACGATGGTGAATTTGCATGGATGCATTGACCTCCTTCTCAATTTCTTGAAGTTCTAGATGTGTGTTGCAGTTTCCATTGCACATCAGTCCTTGAACTTATTTTTTTATTTGAGCTTCATGTCCAATCCTTCCTGCCAACAATTCCATTAGATGTTGGAGTTTATTAAAATGCATTCAACTTCAATAAACTCATGTTCATAGCATTTAATCCCCCTCTAAATCTCCTTTATCTTGCATAGAACACAACATTTGTTTATACAATGGCAGTGTGGGCCCATTGTCACTACAGATTTACATATATCCAAGGGAGGATATTCCCTAACCAGAAAACCTAGCCCACTTCCAATGCTCATTTGCTACTAGAGTTGAGAAAAAACGTGGCAATAATAACATCAAAACAAATCACAGAGACATTCCTAGTAAACCCATATGCATACCATAATTCACCTATCTTACTAAACGTAACTATCCACATCTAAGGGAGAGGTATGAGTTGGAATGAGCATTGGAGGATCCTTAATTCACCATCCATCCTCCATTACATGACAAGGCATGTGTTGCAATATTCCATAACTATTAAATGTGTTTCCAATTCATGGGAGGGGTAAGAAATATATAAGCCCTCCTTTAGCTTATATAAACCTTCATTCAATCTAGCTCTAAGGTTCACTTATGCATGGGTCTTCCCATTTTGATTTTGAAAAACTTGGAAGAAGTCTACCTTCTCAAAAACTTGAGTCAAAGTGATAATATTCAAGGTGATTTTGGAGATTTTGAAGTTTTCGAAAAGGATTTGGTCACAAAAGAGCAATTTTAAAATTACTTATTTCACCAAGTAACTAAGCCTTGATAAACTACTACTACTTCCATCTAATTGTCAATTATGTTTTTTAATCTTAAACATACTTCATTTCCTCTTTTTCTTCGAAATTAGAGATGACCCTACACCTATTTTCGCCTACATTTTTTTATATTCCAACCACAACATTGCTTAACTCATGAAAAATATATTGCTTAGTTCATCTAATGCTACAGGTTTCTATACAATTTTGTGTGATATGAATGAATAGTCATATCATTGACTTGAATTTATGGAGATATCCATAGAATATTGTGTGATATGAATGAATAGTGATATCATTGACTTGAATTGTTTGAATGAAGAGTACTTCACTCGGGCTACACCTCTTCACTCAAGGTCTTTCCATATCTATGCCCCGAGCTACTTTGCAAGTCAAGTCACCTCACTTGAATCTTGCAACCAAAGTGCATGCCCAACCATGCCCTTCACAACACTCACACTCTTATACAATTATACAGTTCTATACTTAGTCAATTATGCAACTAAAGAACATGCAAATATACATACAAGAGAAGAGGCACAAAGATAATGTTGGGTGGCACCAGAGGTGCCTAACACTCATACACTTATTATACAAGATGTGTAATACAACATGATACATTACAATGTGTCCAATACAAGAAGGGAGCACTTGAATCATACATAATATACAAGTTTTCCAAGTCGCCTAACTTGCCTACCCCTATCATCTCATGTCCTCCCCACACTGTCGTGACCGAGGTCGTCTTATTGTCCGTCACAAAACTTCTCACCATTGTGCGCACTATCCAACTCAAAAATCATCATGCCAACCAAACTCGCCTCAAGGACATCTCACCCCACTCTGCACTTCGTCGTAGCACCAAGGAAACACAAGTCCTCCTTAGGAGCGACTTGGCTCCTTGGGTGAGCTCACCCCTCTTGGTCCAAATCTGCCTCAAATGACTTGTTGTTATTATGTTTGAGTTGTTTTGTCTCTAGCTTGCACTGTCCACTCTTATTGTATGCGTCCTCCCCATTCAAATTGTCCCATCGACTTGTGCCTGAATTTTCACGTCATTTGGGGTGAATTTGATCCAACCAACCAACTCGTCCCACCATGTGGTTCACAGATGTGTCAGTTCATTAGGTCGTCACGCCAAACTCTTCTTCTCACACAAGTCGGCCTCATCTCTTTGCACAATACGCCCAAGGATGGTGTGCCCAATAAGTTTGCATCATGAGTGTGTTCATTGGTCGCAATATGTGTTAATGTGTGCCTCAAGACACCATGCTCATTCATCGCGATCTCCAAGTGTAGAGTGCCCATCCATATAACTCTTGGCTCACCTCCTCAAGTCACTTATCCAAGTCTTCACTCTCAAGTACATCAAAATTACTTGCTCCATCACACAACCTACCTAACTACAGGTGTGCCCATCCGTCTGAGTCACCTAGGCAACCCCAACTTTTGTGTCTCGTCTTCGTTCATGCCGGTCAAGAATAGGTGTCGCGCGCCCTCCTCATCGAAGGGTTTACAGATTCCCTTCCAATTCCTTGATATTTTATTTGATCTTCAACTTTGTAGCACAATTATTTTGGCAAAATTTAGCCAAAAGTTAGTGATGATGCTTAGAGACCTGGAAATTAGAGAAACTTTGGAACTTTGAGTGTGGTGAGAAGCCAAAAGATATGCTGCCAAGAACAACAATTTTTTTGACAAAAAGTATGTTAAAAAGTGTTGATGAGGGTTGAAATCAAATCTTGGCTCTAATATTCATGAAACGAACAAAGTTCATTTGCTAAGGAATATCCAACATAAAAAGGACAAATAATTAAAATCCATATAATAGGATAGATGATATATAAGATAATGAATAAGATATGACCGAAATGAATAAATAATACAGTGTTATATGATAGTATAGTTATACACATTGAGTGATCACAATGGTTAAATGGTCATGTCATGTAGTTCGATGATGATTATTATTATTATTATTATTACACTCTCTTCCTTTTGCACAAGGTTGACCATCCTTTGATAACATAAACTCTTGCTTTTTCAACTATCATAATCCACTATGCAATAAATGAATTTATAGTTTTTTACCTTGACATTATAACAATAACAATCTTAAAATGTTCTTTGAAGTTTAATAATAACATTAACAATAAAAAAAATTAATGGTTTTTTACGCTTTTTTTAGTATTTTTTTCACGATAATGAAGATATTTTATATTAGAAAAAATTGTGATAGAACTAGACAACATTGTAATACAAAATTAAAGAGTCTCGCCATAGCTTGTTGTCCAAATCATATCATTTAACATCTAAAAATACATAATTCTCAACCTTCTAGTTCTAACCTTTATAGCCCTTGCAAGTGCACTACCTTACATATTGAAATAGCGAAGAAAATTGTTTGGCAAAACAAATCTAGTAAAAGTTAGAAATGATGCCCTTGAAGAGCTTCAATGGCCAGGCCCACGTGTGTCTCCATTGTAGTGTCCTTAGTGTGCATCTCCAATTCAGCATGAGCTACATTGCATACTTCGGCTATGACATCCACTAATTCCCAATTCAGGTAGCATAGATGTCCAAATCCTCCTCATTGTTCAAAGAAAAACCACAATGGGAGGAGTCCCCAAAGGACACAAAATTCAATGGGGGAGGAGACAAGACAACCTACTAGGGGAGGTTAAGGTGGGACAAAATCCTTCCACCTAAAGACTATAAAGAACCCACCTAGATATTATCTCCATGGATTTTTGGTAGTGATTTTGCATGAATGCACTAACCTCCTTCTCCATTTCCTTGAGTTCCAGAAGTTGTGTTGTGGTTTCCACTACATAGTGATCCCTGGCCCTATTTTATGTCTTGAGCTTGTTATCCAATTATTCCTGCCAATTATTCCAACAAATGGTGGATTTCATTTCACTACATTGTGCTTCAGTGACCTCACGCTCATAGTTTTTAATTCCCCTCTGATTCTCCTTTATCTTGCACATAACACAACATTTTTCTCTACAATTATAGTGTGTCATTGTCATTGCAGATTTACATAGAGTTTAGACAAGGCCTTCCCCAATCCGAGCATCCTAACCACTTCCAACACCCATTCATTGTTAAAGCCAAGAGTAGAGGTTATGATACTAACATTGAAGAAGACCAAAACGACATTTTGAATAAACACATATGCATACCATATTTCGCTTGTCATACTAAAAGTAATCATGCATGCTAGAGAGAGAACTATGAGTTGAAGTAAGCAATGTGAGAAGCCTTAACACACAGTCCATTCTCCATTTCATGACGAGATATATGTTGTAACATGTTATAACTATCAAATGTGTTACCAATTCATGAGAGGGAATGAAATATATAGGCCCTCGATTTATCTTATATAAACCTTTATTCAACCTAACTCCAAGGTTAGCTTATGCACTGAACTCGCCATTCTACTTTCACAAAACTTGGAAGAAATCTATCTTATTGAAATCTTAAGTCAAAGTGATGATCCTCTAAGTAAATTTAGAGTGTAGAGTTTTGAAAAAGGAATTAGTTGAACAATAATATTAAAATTATTGTTGAATCCCAACCACCATCATTCTTTGTACTAATTTAGTGTCTTTATGACAATTAAGCATTCATTGTTGCTTCCTTTGATAAACTACTATTGCCTCCTACTCGTTGTTTGCTTCCTTTGATATACTACTATTTCTTCCTACTCGTTGTTGGTTGTCTGTCCTAATCTCTAAACATACTCCATTTTCTTTTTTCCTTCACTATTATAAATGACCTCACAACCAACATGGCATGGAAGTAAGTTCAAGCACAAAGACACGGTTTGAGATTATCTCAAGGCAAAGTCTGTTCGACAACACATGTATTCCAACAGAGGGCGGCCACCTTCAGTAACCACTCACATAACCAGATCAAAGATCAACACACCGATGTTTTCACGTGGTAAAACCCCTACGGGGAAACATCCACGGCCTCAGCCAACACGGCCACTTGGAGCAGTTTATTAATGCAAAGAAAAAGATTACAGAGAGATTTTACAAG
>ML796535.1:80319-123799 GCA_009831015.1 Picea engelmannii
TGACGTTGGTAAAGTCGTCCTTCTGCTTGGCTTCAGCTGGTTTAGGGGCTGAGGCGTTCAAGGGGCAGTCCCTAAACAAGTGGCTGTGCTCGTGGCACTTTTTGCATCGAAAGGGTATGTGTTCATAATCAATTGTCTGGTTCCAGTCCTCGTCCTGGTATTCTAGTGTGATGGATCCTGGTAGATCTTTCGAGATGTCCATGTAAATGCAGATACGGGCATATGAGGTGTATTTCCTTATTTTCGTGGCTTCTGAGGCTTTGACGTATTGTCCCACCATATTTCCTATACCCATTAGTATTTCTTCCAGCCAAAATTCCTGGGGCAGGGAGTACAGTCGTATCCAGATCGGGGCTCTTGAGAAGTCCTCTTGCTCTGGACTGAATCTGTCAGTCCAGAACCTTAGAAAAAGGCCTGCTGAATTATAGAAGTATGGTCCGTTGTTGAATATTCTGTCCTTATCTTCTAGGTTGTACAAGATAATTGTGAAAAATCCCTTAGAGCTAAGTTGTACCTCATAATCTCCTTTAGGGTTCCACCAGTCCTTTATCCAGCAAGTGAGGTCTTTCTCGGTAGGCCATAGTCCCAGGAATTTACCTATTAGTGCGTCATCCATCATAAACTGGGTGTGTTACCCCACCCTTGTCGATTTGATATGATAAAGAGGAGGTTTTTCCATTTGTGGAATACACTTACCTGGCAGCCAGTTTTTGGAAGCTTGCAGATGGGATGTGCTGGGTTTGAGTTCCATTTCTTTGCCAAGACTTTGTTCCTAGGTAAAAAGCTACTCCCTCAGATGCACCGGTGGCTCGAAGGCGGGCCTCTTAGCATGGGTGCCAGATCTGTCGCTTGCAGCCATGTCGATGTACGAGGGGGGTTTCCCCCCCTCTCCCGTGCTCATTGTGAGTAGAGCAAGAATCTCGTGAGGCGCAGAACTGCAGAGCTGCAAGGCGGGTGGCAGTGCTCTGACGTCAGAGCACGCAACATACAGACATGGGTCCTGGTTCTTCGGCGCGATAGGGTTCTACGGTGCGCTAGGGATTTTTTTCTCCAATTTCTCTAAGCAACATTCAATGTTGCGATGATATTGAGTAATTTAAAAGTGTAGGTTTTTTTTTTTAAATTTGAAAAAAAAATAGAAAATTTAAACATAAGCATAGTTTTAATATGATTAAGTGTTGTTTATGGTGAAACAATGTTTCTAATTTTAAATCGATTAAGATCATAAAAAAATCAATTATTTTTAGATAGATGAAAACTCTAACTTCCTTTGCAACAACATTAGATGGCTCACATCCTTAAAATGTATTTGACATCACTAAAAACACAACATAATAGTGTTGCACATCTTTTACATAGATTTTTTGAGATGTATTTGATACATGCTTAACATTTTCATTAATAGAAGTAGAATATAGTTATCATCAACTATTATATGTTGATAGAAGTAGAACATAGTCATAACTAAGTCTTATATGCATTACAAAGTTATTGTTAATAATTCTAGTTGGTGTACTGAATGCTTCAATAACATAAAATTTTTGAACCTCTTATCTCGTATTATTAACAAAGTCAAGTTATAACATTTAGTCAACCTAGTCATTTGGATAGTTTTCATAATGCATCATTTGTTGATTGAGAGATGTTTCCTTTATATTGTTTAAAATGGATCCATAAATAATTTTAATCCATTTTGGTACTTTAGGGTGGAAAATTATAGCCATGGACTTGTTGGCCTCATCTTAGGTGTATATTTTAATTAGTGATTCAGGGTCTTAAAACTTTGAGAGCCTATTTGATGCAGTGGGCACACTCCCCCTGCCATCAGAGTACATTCACAATGGAACATTTTCTTCTTGTGTGTGTAAGTGGAGTCACAGTTGCCAAAATGCTTCTTCCTCATTGCTACATTTTTCTTTCTTTCAATCGGATCATGCCACAACCCCTAGGGTTGTACCTCTGCTCCCACATATCCATGTTTGCTTCCTTGTAGCACCACAATGGATGTTACATAATCACCAGTCGGTACTAACCATCATGCTTCATGTTCATTTGTTGCAACTCACCTTCCGTTGTAACTCGTTGTTACAATTCACCTTTTGTTACAACTCACCTTCTACTGCAACTCCACCATCCTCACACTACAACTTACATCCTGTTGTAATACACACCATGCTGCAGCAACACGGCTTATGTTGTAACTCCACTTTTTCTGCAACTCACCTTCTTCTATAACTCGCCTTTTGCGGTGACAAATATTTTGTTGCACTCAACCATCCTCACATTGCAACACCCATCCTGTTGCATCCTCCTGCTGCAATACCCTTCTGATGCAAACTGCTTCCCGTTGGAGTCTCCTGTTGCAATACACCATGTTGTAACATGTAACCCACAGTTGAGAAAATAGCTTTTGTTCACATCTTTTGTCCTCGGACAAAGCCCTCAATGCTCATAGAACCAAAGAGATCATTTTCCCTGTGGAAGAGCACAATTTCCAACACGTCTTCCACAGACTTGTATCACCTCCAGTGCCATATCATACAGAGCTATATTCTACGAGATTTACTCATTCAAGCAATGACACTAACTTGCACCTAATCATGTCAAGAATGCAACAAATACATCATACCTGATTCCATTCATGGACACACATAGAAAGGTCAATATATGAAACATCATTCCCTTTTATTTATTCATACAAATTACAATACAACGACTCACGATTCGAATATGAGCTTACAATCTCCATTGGGTTGCCAGGCCGAAGGCCATGGAAACATCAACATCTTCTCCCTCTTCTATCTTGCGATACTTCTATTCTTGTTGGTTCTACAAGCTCCCCTTTTCTTCTTCTTTGGTGTTATGTTTTATTCATCTAGAAATTGTTCGCTTCAGTTTCCCCAACACTCCTCACCCCCTTTCATCTTCCATCCTCTTTTTTTTCCTTTTCGTAGCAACTCTTCATCTCCTGCGCATCCTTTCCAGCTTCAATCCAACAACTGCTCCTTCTAAGTCGTAACGTTTGCAACTGCTTATGTAACAACTATCCTCTACAACATAACCATCCATGCACTTGTCCATTCTATAGCAGTGTTACCAACTGCCCCACTACTACAACTCTGCAACATTATTCCGATCTATAGTAATGTTGTTACTCCTTGCAGCGCATCCATTCACAATCACCGCAACCAATCATTGTTGTAATAGCTCTCCTTTTGTAGCATAATGATCCACACACTCGTCCATTCTATAGCAACACTCCCAGTTGTCCCAATGCTGCAACTCTGTAACATTCAATCGATTTTCACCCTTGTTGTTACTCCCAATAGTTTGTCTCATTCACATCCTACACCAACCAATCACTGTTGTAACAGCTCTGTCACGTCCTCATAATTTCCTTCGTCATGTCACATAAGACTCCCCAGGTTTAAAGAAAGCATGCCTTCATGCTATGAGGTAAATCACTTGCATCTACAATTGTCCAATGCAACTCCATTAATGTTGTACTCTCAACTCTACAACCCTCATCTGCAATACATTTAATATGCAAGACACCTTCTTCTTCTACACATTCTTTCTTTCAACTCATTGTTTCCCCTTGCAGTGCATCAATCCAAAACAACACAACAATACTCTCATCATGGATATTTTGAAATTTCATCTCCTTCTCGTTGCAACTCAATTTTCTCCAGAAACTCAACTTCTAGTACAACTACCTTATCTCTCTCTCTTTATTAATTACCACAAGCACTAGTCAGGTGATTTTCATTCATGCATCACCTGCCCAAATTGATCTGAGTCACATCCAATCCAAGACATCCCACTACCCTTTTTCATACAGTGTACAAAGTGCATTCGGTGCAACCAACCACTCATGCTTGAAGCCACAGAACATGGAGTCACATGCTCCCATGTTACACCTCCCTTGAATCAATCCACATCACCTGCACAACTCAATTTGAGTCACGTCCAATCTAGGAAATCCCACTGCCATTTTTCATGCAATGTACAAAGTGCCTTCGGTTCAACCAACCACTCATGCTTGAAGCCACACAACATGGAGTCACATGCTCCCATGTTACAACTCCCTTGAATCAATCCAAAATCATATGTATATTGCCTCAATCAGTGATTCTATTATCATATACACATTCTTGAAAAATACTAGAGAAAAATTTCAAGATTCTTCTTCTCCATGCAACACCTTCACGCTTTGTCCTTAACAACCTTCACTCTTCTAACATTCTTCTCCAACATGTTTTCTTCCTCATGAAATTTGAAATCTTCTCCTTTCTCTGTCAGCAACATGTTCATCATATTCCTCATCTTTCGAACTATATGTTATCCGTCTTCAACTTGACAAATTTCATCATGCTTCATATTCATGACATCATATGCAACCTATGTAATCCTTGCAATTTCCTTTTCTTGCATAGACATCTTATATTGCATTTTCTCTTCAGCCAAGCACATCCACTTCTATTTGCAACCACAAATTTATTTTTTCCTACAAACAAGTAAATGCATATCCAGGGAAAACAAAATTCCATCTTCTCTCCCTCCTTTCTTCGTTACATTTGACACAACCATGTGTCCATAAAATTCCATTGCTGTAATTTTTTTGCATCTCTGTTCTTCCTCATTTCTCTTAAATTCAGGTCTACACAAAACTTGTAGTCGCCCTCTGGCAGCAATGCACTCACTGTTACGAATACTGAGGGGGGGGGGTGAATTAGTATGAGCACTTTTACCACTTTTATCCACAATATATATGTGTGTGTGTGTGTGAAATTTATCAACAATATATCATGAGCATATAAACATAAGAAACATCACATCAACAACATCGCATCAATTACATAGTACACCAGAATTTACGTGGCAACCCAAACGGGAGAAAACCACATAATGTTTTCTTATATATCAAAGAATACATTCATTGGAAGCACCAACTTCCCAATTATATAGCACCAATTGGAAGGAGGCACCAACCCCTTGATTTGCAGGCACCAATCTGAAGGAAGCTACAACTCCCTAAATTCTCTGGCTCCAACTAGAATGAGGCTAAAACCCGCTAATTCTCAAGCTTCAACATGAAGGGAGCTCCAACTACCCGAGTTCTCTGATACCAACCGGAAGGAGGCTACAACCCCCTTTCCTTGCCCCGTCCTACCGCCTTGAAATATAAATGTAAACCAACTATCACTGCCACTGCCACTACCACTATCACTACCTCTGTCACATAAACATGTAACCTGTCAGCCTATCACTGTGTCTAAACCGTCATTGTATCAACATGTTACTGACCAACCTGTCACTATATCCAACCTGTCCAACCTGTCATTGTCACCGATACTCACACAATCCTCTCACATGGATCATATACCAAGGACACCTCTCAACTAGATTTCCAACATCACCAACACATGCCTCTACCAAGCATGTACCAAGATCACCAACATACCATCACAAGGTATGTGTCTCAACCATGTACCAAAGCATGTACCAAACCATCAACCTATACCATACCAAGCATCAATTGTGTACCACAACCTATACCATAACAAGTGCATCAACCATGTACCAAACCATGCATCAACCATGCAACAACACTTGTACCAAACCTTGCATCAACCATGCACCTCAACCTGTACCATATGCTTCAACCATCAACCATGTATACCAAGTACCAATCTTGTACCATACCATGTATCAACCATGTACATCAACACCTGTACCATACCATGTACCAGTAATGTATCTCAACCATATACCATATCACTCAATCATGCCATACACCATATACCATAGGATGTATCAAGTAATTACTATCAATGGTGTACCTCAACCAATTACCATCATCACCAAGAGATGTATCTCATACATGTGCTTCCATATACCAAGTGTATTCCTCATCAATGTATCAATATCAATGACAACCATACACCATGTGCCAATGCTTCAACAATATACCAAAGACTTGCCTCAAGCATGCACCATAACATCATCAACATGTAACCCTCAAAAAATGAATATAAACATATATGTAACTTTGTAACAGACATGGTGTATGTGATCACAGACTTGTAGACCTTCCTCAACTTCAACACTAAGAGAATAGCATATTCATCAAAATTTACTTTAATCTCATGGGACTAGTTTTTGTATTACTCACAAACCCTAACTTTCAACAAGCATAACTCCTTACCTGTAATGAATAAAGGTATGAAACTTGTACCCAATATTATTCAATATCTTCAATGCAATTCCTCCAATTTTCACTGCTTGGAACATCCCATAAAAGGAGTTATAGCAAAAATGGAAGACCTTGTTGAATTCTGGATTATTCTAGAGAGTGAACTTGTAGAGCATGCCACGCTCTACAAGTTTTCTCTCTAAAATATATGGATTTTTGTAGTGGTATGTAGAAGTACATTCAAACATAGATGGATTTCTTGGACATATCTTCATTGGGAGATGCTTATCGATATGCAGTCAAAATTGAGTATAAATTCAAGCAATGAAGTAAGTGAGAGTTTGGGTTTGCAAATATGCCACAACATAAGCATGGAAAAGGAAACCATAACTCACATAATGAAGGAAAAACCAAGGAGATTCAATCTTAAGAAAATCAGTCCAAGAAACCAACTAATAAGGGTGATGGGAAGTCTAATAAAGACACCAAAAAGTGGTGTGAGTTCCACAAAATCCCCTGGCAGAAAACCGATGAATGGTGCTCGAAACAGTCATTGGTGGTTGAGCTCAACGAAAAAAAATCAGAACCTGCCTTGGACTATCATTCAGAGAAAAATAAAGAGAAACAAATCATTGATGCAAAACCCATTGTTATCATTGTGGGCACAACAATACAACTAGAAGAACTGGAGGATCTTGAGGAGGGGGAGCACCTCTTTCACTCACAAATGTGGGTAAAAGGGATCCAATGCATTTCATTGTTGATAGCGGGAGTCAAAAGAACCTGATCTCAGTTGAGGTTGTCAAGAGATTGAAGCTTCCAACGGTGCCACACCCCCAACCATACACCATTAGATGGTTGAGTCGAGGACGAGACATCTGCATCAACCAACAATGTCACCTATCCTACGACATCAAGCCCTTAAAGGATGAGGTACTATGTGATGTTTCCCTAGTTGAATTCTATGATCATGTTCTTTTAGGAAAGTCGTATATGTGGAAACGTCACACTATCTATGAGTCTTGGCTCCGCAATGTCATTGTTACTCTAGGAGGTCATCTCTATAGGGTACAAGAGGTATCTTTGACTACTTCCACTTCATTGATCTTGGAAAAATAGTACCGCAAAGTAATATCTCAAACCAAAAAATTTTCCCTCTTCATGATCCAGTCAAAAGGTGAACAGAAGGTCAATGTGACCATTACAGCCTCGGCCCAAGACCTTTCTATCCAATAGAAGCAAGTCGACAAGATTAAAGAGGAGCAAGAATATATTTTTTCTTCACTTATGGGGGTGCCTATACACTACCATGTCTCGCATTCCATTAACTTGGTGCCTAGTTCTCCCTTACCCAATGGTTTTGTTGGAACATCAAGAATTGATGGTTCATCACACATATATTAGGTTCAGTCGGTCGAAAGGTAGACCTACATCTAGATACAATTGGTCGAGGGATCAACCAACACACTACACCACTCGATTGAGTAGTCGACATGCCTGCCGATCTGACAATCAACTAGCAGTTGAAGATATTCAGGTGTTGGATCGACTAGCCCAAAAATTGACTATGAGTTAGACGTGTAGGCATTCTGGTTGACCATCCTTGGAGCCGAATTGACAGAGCGGATTTCATAGAGTCAAATCTAATAGTCAATGGTTTCATGTGGACAAGATCTTCTGAATTCTATGGAAGTTGGTTAGATATTGAGACTATAAAATAAGATCCCTTGGGTCATTAGCAAAAATGGAGATTGTGTAATAGATCGTGTGGGTCAAGGTATGCAACATGCATTGTGATGTTCTAATCACAGTGCACTTTGCTTAATTGTTCTAACGATGTCTTTAGACACCACCTTTTATCTTAGAATTTTTTGTTCCTCTTCAATTATATACAATATTGTGTTCTTTGGTTCATGTCATTTTCCACCATTTTTCCCAACATGGTATTGGAGTTGATGGTTTAAAACTTCGACCTGTTATTTGAAAACCTTTTTAATTTGGATCTATTGTGTGATTGACTCTGGGCTAGTGGTTTGATGATTGGAACTTATTGAAACATATCAGTTTGTCTAGATATTGAAGACCGATGAAGATCACCTCAAAGATTGATCTTGTTGTTTTGAACAGATCAAATTATGCAGTATGGGCACCACATATGGAAACCCTACTGAAAAGCAAAGGACTGTGGCAATATATGAAGGTTGTGATTCCATATCTAGCAGATGAGTAGGCGAAGTTCATTATTGATGGGAAGAACAATGAGGCTATAATGGTCATTATGACCTACATCTCGAGGGAGATTCATTTTCACCTCAATAGAATCGACTTTCCTAATCAAGTCTGGAAGAAGATGAATTCATTGTTTGACCGAGTTGACGAGAGCCACATCATGCAGTTGGAGAAAGAATTGATCTCTCTAAATCCTCATTCCTTTGAGAGAAAGGAGGAATATTTGGCATGTGTCAAAGAACTCCAGTTGAAATTGGGCTAATGTGGAAAGAAATATCAAAAGAAGGATGGAAAACTCATCAAGATGGTCCTGATGAACTTGAGAACACCATTCGATGTGTTCATGTCGACTTATGCACCAACTAGAAAGAATGCAAGGAAGATGGTAAGGATTACACATTTGAATCCTTTTGTGGTATCTTTATTATTGACAAGCATAGATTACTTGGATAAGGCAAGCTTGGTGGTAAAAACCAGGCCCACTTGCTCAAGGGAAAGGAAAAGATGGATCCAAAGGATAGAGCACAATTTGATTCCTCTACATAGCAACCAACATACCATGACCAAAAACCTCGGAGATAGGAATATGCACCACAACGAAGTCAAAAGAATAATGCATGTCAGTACTATGGAAAGAATGGGCATGTGGAGAAAGTATGCTGTAAGAAGAGAGACAATTTAGAGGAGAAGGTTAAACACTTTGAAGGAGACATGTCTGGTGTACACCGACCCGTTGATAATTTCACCTTCCAAGTCGAGACTTCTCAGGCCTTGTTGTTTCATTATGGGAAGAACGAATGGGTAGTCAACTCTGAGTGCACCCACCACATGGATAAGGATCCCTCCTTATTCACATGGTTGGATGAAGCTAAGGAGAGAAAAGTATACATTGATGATGATTTTTCTATGGATGTTTCTAGTCAGGGTGATGTTTCTTGTCAACATGGGAAGATTGTAGATGTCTATCATGTGCCAAATCTCAATACTAATTTGTTGTTCGTTGATAAGTTAACAAAAACAAGTAAGATTGTGGAATTTTGGCCAGATCGATTCTATGTTCATGATTTGAAGAAAGGTAAGTTGATTGTCGTCGGTGGGCTTCTCTATCCAATAGATAATTTGTACAAGTTCCATGACACGACTCGACCTAAACCTGAACTGACTACACTTGTTTCTCACACTAATGAGAGAAGTCAAATTTGGCATGAGCAACTCAAACACTTGAATTTCCAAATTCTGTAGACACCAACAAATCAGAACATGGTTGTTGCTTTTCCAAAGGTGTTTCCCTTTGAAGGATTTTATAAGGGTTGTGTACTTGGGAAGCATCATTAGTAACCATTCGACTCTAGTAAAGTGTGGTGAGAACATAACCTACTGGAATTGGTTCACATTGATGTTTGGTGCATCAATTTATCTTCACTGCAGGTGTAAGGTACAATTTGACTTTCATTGATGATTTCTCTCTCTTTACATGGGTTTACTTTCTAAAGAATAAGAACCTTGTATTTGATAAGTTCAAGGAGTTTCAAGCCTTTGCTAAGAACAAATGTGGTTGACCCATCAAATTATTGAGATCAAACAATGGTGGTGAGTATGTAAATCAACCTTTTAAATATTTCCTGCTTCAATCTCGTATTCAACGACAATGGTCAGTTCCTCACACTCCTCAATATAATGGTGTTGTAGAATGAAAAAAACAGACATTAGTTGAAATGGATAGATGTCTTTTGTAGAATAAATATTTTCCTCCTTGCTTATGGGATAAAGCGGTATACTGTGAAAATTATCTGCTCAATCACATATCGACTCAAGATTTTCCTTCCATGACTCTAGTTGAACGATGGTATGGAAAGAAGCCTTTAGTTGGCCACCTCCATGTGTTTGGATGTGTTGCTTGGGCTCACATTCCTAATGATTTTAGGAATAAGTTGTATGCAAATATTCATGCTTGTATCATGATGGGCTACTCTGAAGAGTCAAAACCCTATTGATTATTTGATCTTGGAAAATGGCAAATCATTATTAAACGAAATGTATGGTTTGATGAGAAGTCTTCTGACATCAAGTTTTTGAATGCCTATTCTAGATTACTATTGTATTATCCCCTTGATGTTGTCTATGAAATTGATGCTCCTATTCCATACTTTATTCCTTCGACTAGACAATCAAACTTCCTCCCTGTTTTGACTAGATCGTTGACCTTTGACTATACTAGTTTGTCGTTCTCTTTTTCGACTAGTCTAACGAATGAAGACCCTCCGAATTCTAAATGACCTACTAATGTGAATTGTTGTTCACCTATTTCTTGTCTACCCATAGGGATGCCAATACAATTGAAACTATTGGAGATGCCTCCTTCATATGACAAACTCGAAGTCAAAAGCAACATGCCAACATTTCCTTGATGACTTGTGTATTCAAAACCTATGATCTTGTCACCTACTTGAACACTAAAGGAAGACCTAAATGGGTACAAGTCACGAAGATAGAAAATGATTATTTTTATAAGAATCACACCTGGCACTTGGGTCTTCGACTACAAGGAAAGAACATTTTGAAGTGTCGATGGGTCTACAAGACCAAATTTACCTCTAAAGGTGTTATTGAGTGACATAAATCATGCCTAGTAGCGAAGGGATTTTCTCAACAAGAAGGCATTGACTACACTTAAAATTTTCCCTCTGTTGCAAAGATGAAATCTATTCAACTGATTCTTTCCCTTGCTTCTTGTTTTGGATGGAAAATCCATCAGATGGATCTGAAGAGTGCTTTTCTTCATTGCAACCGAATTGAAGAAATTTTCATGGAACAACCACCCAATTTTGTGACAAATTTGAAATTGGTTTGTCGACTCAAGAAGTCACTTTATGGTTTGAAGCAGTGACCCAGATTTATGAGCGGAACTAAATGAAACAAAGATCTATAACATTAACACAGATATACAAAGAACAATAGCATAGGTACAGTGGATCTTAACTTCTATTAAATAAAAAATCTGTTGAAACTGTAAAATGAAGAATGAAAACAATCTTGCTCGAATGGTGGTAGCTAATCTGTGAGAAGAGATGTGGTGGCTACTCACGTTCATTTGAGAACATTACATTGAGGTTTCCAATTATTTTCATCATCAAGAAGTAAAAATAAAACCCTAGACATCCAAAACCCTAACCCTACGAGATGAAGCACCAAAATTCACATGGGCCCCGATGGGGTAAATTGGTACATCAACTTCCTAAGGTCGTAACTTTTGCATACGATCTTTGTTTTAGGCACACGATCATCCTTTGAAAAGGTCTATCCGAGGAATACACATTATGTCATCCCAGTCTAACTTTTCTGCAGTGTGACTAAGGTGGACCCAAAAAAACGTTGTTTAGGGCCTCAAAACAACCCCATAAGTTTAGGACTCGAAAAGATAGAAAAAACCCGCCAAGATAAAAATTGTAACTTCCAATATGAAAGTTGTATGTGAGCCAACTGGAGGAGGTGGGTGGCCACCTATATCCACCTGGATTAAGCAGGATCCCCGAGCCTAGTATGTTAAGATCGACAATTTCTTTCTTCGACTTGGTTTCAAATGATGTGAAACTGATCACAACTTGTATGTTCTCCACACCTATGGGGACACTTTGATTGTTGTTGTATATGTATATGACTTAATCATAACTATCAATAATAATGATCTCATCCTTAGATTGAAGAAACAACTCACTGACTCCCGTGATAAGACAAATCTTGGTACTTTGCATTATTTTTTGGGTCTTCAAGTATTACCACTTTGTGATGGATTTTTCATTTCTCAATCTAAATATTTGATGGATCTTTTGACACATTTTAATATGGTTGATTGCAAGCCTTGTGCTATTCCTTTTCATTATGGATTAAAGCTTACCAAAACCTATCAAACACTTGCATTCGATGATACACTCTATCGACAATTGGTTGATTGTCTTATTTATCTTACTGATAGTCGATCTGACATTTCCTTTGTTGTTAGTGTGGTTTCTTGGTTTATGAAGGGCCATAAAGAAATCCATTGGAAAGAAGTCAAACAATTTTTTCACTATCTCAAAGGTACCACTCATTCTGGTATCAAGAATTGTCGAAGTTCAGATTCGCTAGTCGGCTTCACCAACTCCAACTAGGCTGGCGATGGTGATGATTGGAAGTCCACTTCTTGCTATGTGTTTCACTATAACATTGGATCTTTGGTGTGGTCATGAAAGAAAAAGAAGGTAGTCTCTTTGTATACTACAAAAGCAGAATATCATGACATCATTCAAGCAGGTACTTAAGTAGTATAGATTCACTAACTTTTGGGATAACTTGGCCTTCTTGTTCAGACCTCAAATATAATCTACTGTGATAAATAGAGTGTTGAAAATCATGTTTCCCACAGTAAGATAAAACATGTTGACCTCCATGCTCACTACTTGATGTTGGTTGTGGAGCCTGATTATCTTGTTGCTTCAGATGTTTGTTTCAGCCTTGCTTGGACCCCATTCCCTAACGACGGGGGGGAGGGGGGGTGTGGGGGGAATTCCCCCCCAACAACTGTCGCCAGGGGGGGTCCAAGGGGTCAATCTGGACCATTCATTATAAGGTCACATATATGACGGTAGAAGTTATTTTAGGGTTTTTTTCCCTAGAAGGAAACCCTCGCTTATGAGGGAATTGTATTGTGGTTGTGTATTATTGCAAATATTGTATTCTGAGAGAGTATATTGTGAGAGAAAGAAGAGGAAGTTACAACGGGTGTGTTGTAGGTTGTATCCCTTCATTTTGTTGGATAATAAAAAGGAAGGACTTGGAAATTTCTTTGGTGGACATAGCCCACACTGGGTGAACCATGTATATTTGTGTCTCTATTATTTATGTATCTTTTGTGTTTTATTTTTGCATTTGTTTTATTTTATTGCTCCACGATCCTATTTTTATAAAACTTGAGATGGTTGGTTCATGAGAACATTGTCTCTCTTGAATATTTCAGAACAAAATATCAAGTTTTTGATATCTTCACCAAACCTTTAGCTGAAGAAAAATTTATCAAGATCCACATGATGCTTGGGCTTCAGGAAGATGTCATTAAGAGAGGGTGTCCTAATGACATAATTACACCTCCTAAAACTCCATAGTTATGTGTTGATGGGGGAGTGTTGGAACATCAACCATTGATGGTTCATCACACATCTCCTGGGTTCAGTGAGTCGAGAGGTTGACCTACAACTGGATATAGTTGGTCAGGTGATCGACCAACACACTACACCAGTCGTTCGAACACTCGATGTGCAACTTGTCGATCCGAAAGTCGACCAACAATCAATTATAGTCGGGTGGTGGATCAACTATCCGAACAATCGACTATGAGTTGGACACATAGGCAGTCGGGTCGAGCATCCATATCGAGCAGACTTGACAAAGCGGATTTGGCAGAGTCAACTCTAACAGTTGACAGTTAAATGTGGACAAGATATTCTAAATTCTATGGAAGTTGGTTAGATCGTGAGACTATAAAATCATACCCCTTGGGTCATTATAAAATATGGAGATTGTGCAATGGATCACATGGATCAAGGTGTCCAACATGCACTGTGATGTTTTGATCATAGTGCATTATGCTTAAGTGTTGTAATGGTGTCTTTAGACACCACCCTTTATCTTTGAATTATTTGTTCCTCTTTGATTATCTACAGTACCATGTTCTATGTTTCATGTTGTTCTCCACCCTATTTCTCAACAGGTCCAATCTATATATGGTCCCTTCTAGAGAATGAGAGTCTTCCATATGTTTAGCATAACTCTATTGGCCATGGCCCTTTTTAGGTGTGTTTAGGGTTCCAACCATTAGCCCCCATTGATATAGCTCTTCTTGTTACATCTTCACGGACATAATTCTCCCACAATCATACCAAGGAAGATCATGCAGCTAGATTTGTTGAACAGATCCAACACCTCCACCAACAGGTTCATGACATCCTTCGATGGGTCAAGTATAAGCAGGACAACTACTTCAACAATATAAGAAACTCACCAAAGTTCATATTCAACAAAATGTTCCCCATATATAGATGGAACTTGATGCAATGGGTACCATTTCTTCCTAAGGGGGGAGGATTGATCCACGCGGATCTTGGTGGCCATGCACCTTCTCCACTGAATCAACATTTCTGAGCCCGTGGTTTTGATAAACCATGATATTCACCCTTTTGATGAAGAATTTAATGTAATGTCATTTCCATTTGTAATGTAAGTTAATGCCTACAGTGTTAATGCATCAGATCCCATTAGAACTCTGTAGTTAAGTGTGCTTGGGCTAGACTAGTACTAGGATGGGTGACCTCTCAAGAAGTCCTAGTGTTTTACATGCCTATGGAATTTGGGAAAATTAGAACAATTTATCCCACATTGTTGTGAGAAATATTACCTTGCAGACAGATTAAGCTCCCATTGGCCAGGTTTTCTTCAGCCAAGACATAAAAGAGTAAGTGGACACTAACATCCCTTACTCTTGTCTATTCACACATGAAAACAAGAAGAGAGAAAGGAAAATAGAGTGAAATTTTTTCAGAGGTTGTCCTTGCTGCTCCAACGTTGGATCTAGTCCTAGCTTGATCACAATCTCCCTGCACTTAAATGGAAAGATCTTCCTCTTCTACTACTTGCACAAGGTTAGATGAAAGAAAACCTAACTACATGAAATAAGCATGATATTCATATGTAAACTTAAAAGAGATAGAAGTATGGGAATGGGAAAAGGTATTATTATTAAGAGAAACAAGAAAGGCTTACTTCCATGATGTGATGCAAATATTCCTTCATGCTTCTCCTTTCCAGCCCCACTTTGCGTACTGACATGATGTCATTGATCAAATATGAATTTCATAAGAACATAGGTTTGATACTCTTAAGAACCCCCCATTTTACCTTTGAGTGGCCTCCTTATTTAGAAAATGAAGGCCCAACCACCATGGATTATATTAGGATTATGGTTACGAATATGTCTCAACTAATTAGGATCAAGTAGATAGATAGGACTTGAATCCCTTTGACCCAGAAAAAATCCAACCTCCCGGAACCTTCCCTCCAAAAAAGGTGGAATTGGTTGTAACCAAACTGGCACTCCCCAAAGGCTTAGCACAAAGTGTCACTGAAACTCCCCCACAATGAAGCAAGAAACATCACCAAGGGAATGACACTCCCTAATATGGGCAGGGGGGATTCAGTCCTAAACAATGGTAAAAAAATCAAGGTAAAAAGTGGGTTTTTGACCTTCAAATGATGAGTTTTCTTCACCAATTTGTCTAGGGAACATGATAGGAACTTCCACATGATGAAAAAGTGTATTTAGGCCTCCATGTGATGGGTTTTCTCCCCCAAATTTTCTATGGAACATGACCAACACTTCCACATGATGATAGAGTTGTGACACTCAATTATGACACTTAGTAGAATATAAGTGCGACACTTAGGAGTGTGAAAAATTGACACCTACATAAGTGATACTTAAATGTGACACTTAGTAGAATATGATACATAAGTGTATCACTTAGTAGTGTGGATTTTGTGTGTAAAAAATGCCCCTAAAGTGTGAGGTCAAAAGAGAAACCGATGGTTGAAACACTTTACAAAATTATGTGTGCCAAGGGGTGTTGGAATAGGAGAGTCGGATGGAAACTACAAACAAACATCAAACAACATATATACGAATCATCCACGGGGAGGCATACCCATGCTCAATACAAAATGGACTTAAAGCATGGTCGTTGACCAATACACTGTACATCCATGAAACCACTGACTAAGGATATGGACACCAAAAATACAATATGGATCCATACCTCCATGACTGAATCAGGTCATAGCCATGAAAATGTACATAGTGGAGCTACGATATGGAAACAATAATATAGACATGGACCAATACAAAGTGGATCTATGTGACATTGTACATCAGTAATATTTTTCTCCGTCGCAACCCGGGTTGGGCACATAACACTAGTAAGTGCCAAAAACATTCCCAAGGTCTCTGTCCTAATCCCGAACCAGTACGATTCTAAGCATGCGAACACATGTGTTGATGTTGAACATGGTAGAAACCACTTGATTACCAGTCATTAATGTATACCATTAACAATTCAAAAGGAAATATCCAGTGATGTCAATGACTCCCAAGGTACCCTAGTGCAATCCAACGAATGTGAATCAATGAGCTGAAGTCAAACATTTGGTGGAATATTTCGATCAGGGGTCAATAATGTAAGCCTAGTGTCGAAAGAGAGGAAACCTGCCATTGAGGCATGCAAGCTCCAAGGAACTAATTGGTTTCTAAGTCTAACTCATGGATAATGTGTTGAAGTTGGCAGGAATAGACTCATCGAAGGAGGGCCATGATGTATCCCCCATCATCGACACGAATCTGATTAGGATATTGATTTGATATGATAGAGAAAATGTGGACAAACTGACACGAGCATGAAAATGGATAATACTGCAGAAGTTGATTGAAGTTGAGACTTCCCTTGAACATTGCGTAGCATGATAAGTGACTTGGGAGCATTGAATCGACGAGGAATAAATCCAAATATAATGTGATGACAACCAAAGGTTCTCTTTGAAGGAATCAAAAGAGTATGACAACACATAGAATTGGTATGACTTAGAGACAAGCGGATTACCCAACTGTAAGTAGAATGAAAACATGTGCCATGTTCAAGGGTGACTAATAACAATTGTCATAATGTTTCAGAAGCTTGACTCACTTCGCAAATTTCCCCCCCATCCAGATAGATGAGTACCTCTTTTTTTTTTAATGAGCTTGAGGATAACAAATGTTCGGTACAACTCACCTTCGGTAAGTTCCTCTTCACATGTTTGACAAACCTGAAGAAGTAAGGGTTCGGTCCTAGATGGGTCCTTCAATGAATAATTTTACGAGCCCAGAGAAGGTAAACTCGGTGGTTTTTCATGTTTAGGGAGTTTGAAAAGAAATTAAAGGAAACTCCAAAGTTGACTTTTTCATAAATTTAGTCTCCCAAGCCTGAAAAAGTATAAAATCACACGAGAGAGAACTCTTATAGACGAAAGGGGATATATTATTTCTTTTTGTAATTAGTCTTACGAGGCCGAAAAAGGGGTAAACTACCACTCAAAATATTCCCTTTCAAACCTTTTAATGAGTGTGAAAGGAAACAATCTCACTCGACAATCTTTTCATGTGTAGGGACTCTAAAAAGAGCTTAAAGGAGACACCAAAGAGTACCTTTTTCATAAATCTTTTACGAGTCCTAAAAAGTGATAAAAGTATACTCGGTAACCTAATCTCATGTATTTACGAGCATGAGAAAGAACAAATACTGAGCTCGGTAACCTATTCTCATGCATTTACTAGCATGAGAAAGAACAAAGACTGAACTCAGGTTGGTTTCATTTTTACACGATCTTGAAACCAAAAATACACTGTGCTTGGGTAATACCCATCAACGAGTTTCTTCCCAATGTAATGTCCAGAGGTTGGTACTTTTCCCCCAGCGTGAAAATCTAGTGGCTCAACTCCAACATGATGTCCAGAGGCTGGAGACATGCCCCCCAAGCTTTGTTTCATCTGCCAACTCTTCTGTTGTAACCAATTTTTGTACTTGAATAAACTCCTGGTTACTAATAGGTAGATTTTCAATAGAGGAAGAAAGAGGATCAATTGACATAGGCAGATGAAATGAAGGTTCAGTTTTGAGATCTAGTGAAAGACTTGACTCAATCGAAAGGGGATATGTTTCATTTTTTAACGAGCTTGACACAGAAAAAGGAACTATGCTCGTAGACCTTTGATTCATGTTTTAACAAGCTTGACACAAAAATGGGAACTTTGCTCGTAGATGGTTTCATTTTTACACAAGCTTGAAACAAAGAAAAACTATTCTTGGGGTAGGTTTCATTTTTACACAAGCTTGAAATAGAGAAAAACTGTGCTTGGGGTAGGTTTCATTTTTACACAAGCTTGAAATAGAGAAAAACTATGCTTGTGGGTACCTGTTTCATTTTTTAATGAGCTTGACACAGAGACATGAACTATGTGCGTATCTAGTTTCATTTTTAATGAGCTTGAAACCATAAAATAAACTGTGCTAATCACTCTATACCATGGCTTCCAAGATGTCTTCATTAGATAGAAAAAAAAAACTCTGGAAGGGATACATGGTAAGGGACTCACTCGGATGAATGGGGGGAAGAATAGAATCCAAGGTCCCTAACGAGGTAGTTACCATGTCAACTGTCAAATTTAAATATGAAGAAGATTAGCATACAATGAGAGGCTCCTTCTCATCGTCAGTTGAAATCATGGGACATGTTGCCACATAATTAAATTGCGACAAGGTGGATATTTACTGCATATAAGGAATATTCAGGGAAGTCGGATGGTTGGCAATCATATGAGGTCCAACGAATGAAAGTTGGTCAATGGTCACAACATTTATGTTATGAGGGAAAGACATCACTCGAAAGAGTGTGGACACAAAAAATTTCATAGCATAAAAATATTCCCACTCAAGGAGAAAATTAAAATCCAAGGGGTCTTCAACTACCATAAGATCAATATAGATAGTTTTCCCTCCTAAGGTGTCATGTAACCAAGGAAAGATACCTAAAGGTTTACTAGATATTCTATTAAAATCCAACAGATTTTGAGTATCAAGAACAAGTTGAGGGGAACCTAGAGCTTGCCAAGCATTTGAGGATTAAAGGTTAATAAAAGCGCCATTTTCTATAATAGAGTGACATATATTTATATCACAAATTTTCTCAATTATTTGGAATTGAAAGTAGGAAGGAAGGAAAGGTGTCGTCAATCTATTCCAATCAAATGAAATGACCTGAGTACTTGGAGGGGGTTCTGTGGAAACAGGTGAAATCCCCCCTTGTCCAGATTTATCTGTAGTGACAAGAATAACCTAAGCAGTATCTACTTCACTCTTCAAGGGAAGAGTGGGATTGACAAAAAATGGAACTAGGTCGACCACTTGAATTTCACTCTCGAAGGGAAGAGTGGGATCAACAGATGATGGAACCTGATCAACCACTTTATCAACCAATGGTTGGTCGGTATAAAGATTAAACTAACCAATTGGAATTTGTTGTTGGGAAACAAGAATCTCTTCCAAAAAACATGAAGCCTCATCCATATGACGACAAAGGTAAGTTTGATGACTTCCTTCACATAACCTAAAAGGAAACTTCACTCTACCTTTCTTACTTCCAACTTTAATATCACTAGTTGACGGGTTGTCACCAGCATGACTTGTGACAGATGGTGACTCGGGTTGTTGAGAACCCGTAGAACACACTTCTAAGACCTTGGGAAGAACAGGGAAATCCTTAAGAAGGTGGTCACCCTTACAAATCCTGCAAGGGAATTTGGGCTTGTGAGGTGGTTTGGTAGGCTTGTCAATATCATCAACACTGCCAGTCTGATTAACAATAACTGGTTGATTTCCTCCAACATGACCCACAGTGGTTGGAAGCTTGGCCCCTTACTTATTTTTTTTCTTCTTAATATTCCTTTTCTTATTCTTCTCATCCACCTGGTTACTAGCTCTAGATCTTTCACAAGGCGGAGAAGAAGAAAGGGAAGAAGAAATGACGGGAAAAGACAACGAAGGGTCAACATGAGGTTGATGTTCTTGAGATGGAGGGATTTTATTCGAAGCACCAGGTGCATTCAGGATAACCAGAGTGAAAAATAACGATACCGATAACCCTATAGTGAATCTAGGAAGACTCAAAGTAGCAATGTAAGGAGGACCAACGTTTCCAAACGAAGGAAAAGGAAAAGGTTCCTCTTGGTTTGTATTCCCAAGAAATGTTTCCATAGACACAGACTCAACCTAGGGTCTGCTAAATCAAATATCACACACTACCAAAGTCCTTATAAGATAAGAGAAAATAAACAAATGAAGTAGGGATCTTCCGGAGATGGGAGATGAGGCTGTCAACAATGATATGAGAAGCAATTACCTCGACCTCCATGTAACAACCCTTCCCGGTGCAAGTAACCCTTGCTTCACGGGGCCACCCTTAGGGGTTCTAAGAGTGTGATGTGTTGTCTTCCTCGAGACACAAGGAACCTTTTGAAGAAGGAACCCCCCTTTCAATCACCCGTGTAGAATCCTAGGAAAAGACACTATGTTTACCAATTTCACAATGAACGATCAGGCGGGTAACCAGTCGACAATCAATACTAAACAAATGGAACTGGGAATGGAGGACACAAATCCATGACTCAAATGCTAAGAATAAGTGGTGTCACCCTTAGGACCTACAACTCTTCAAAGCTCCAAACTTGTTGTAGTCCCACTAGGCAAACGAAAGAGGGGAGATCTCAAACCGTCGCTTCACTTGACCTCGTGCTTAACTCCCATGTAAGAGGAGATCTCTTGAAAAATTCCAATTGTTACTACTTGGATTTCAACGCTCTCTAGTATTCTATAATTCTTTTTAAGTGGCCTTGGATAATTTAATCTCCACCCTACAACCAAGGCCCTAAAATCCTAGACTTGTGATCATTTTCTAATAAAGAAAAGGTCGAGTTGATTTTATATTAAGCGTTTGTTCCTTTTATGGTTGCTTGTTACTCAAAAGGGATTGAAAATGTAACTTGACTATGATGTGTGACTCTTGACTCCAAGAAGACTTCAAGGAAAATATGAATCCAATGTAATCTTTAAGTTTCGATGAAGGCTATCTATAAAAAGGAGCAAGAGGTTTCAAGCAAAGAAACAATTACAACTTTCAAAGAAAGAAACATAAATTACTCTTTGAATTCAAAAGGTGTCCAATAAATGAGTCCAATAAATTATAAGATACATGATCCATGGCCCTCCCAACCATGAGGGGGAAATTATTTTAAGAATGAAAGCTCAAAAATGCCAAAAAACCATGCAATTTTTCACTCTTAAAATGCAAGCTCAAAAAGTTTCACCTACACACTAGAATGGAATCAATTTATCTTTGTTTGACCTAATATGCAATATAATTAAATGCACCTTCTTAATGCTTCTTTCATTTCAAATGAAAAAAACGAGTTCAAAGATGATATAGAAAGGAACACGAAGCATAAATAAAATTCAAAAAAAGATACATTCACAAGATTGAGGGAATCAAATGCAAAAATGGCTTTTCACACTAATTCAAGCAGGAAAGAAATCACTCTTAAAAAGACTTTAAAATCAACAGATCTATGATCAATTGATGCTGCAACAGACCCTCAAAGATTCATAATTGACTTAGTGGATCAACAATTGCCAAAAAGAAAACTGAAATGATAGGGATTGATGCACTATATGTCACCAAGTTAATGAAACAAACTTTCAAAACTAAGAAGTAAAAGAAAGTTTTCAGTGAGCAAATGACATAAGTTTGATGATTGTATAATCACCAAGACCCAGAGTTAATGATAGTCAAAGATATATCCAAGGATTTAGATTAACCTCGAAGGACTTATGACCTTTTCACAACTTGATCCAAGACAATAGATTACCAAGAGCTAAAAGAGTGATATGAACAACCTTCTCAATCAAACAAAATCCCAAGCAATCCAACAAGAAATTGAGGTCTAACTCTGAGTAAAAAATCCAAGAAACAGAGAAGACAAAGACCAAAAATCAGTGCAGAAACAAGGGTGATGCTCCTATCACTATGGGGACAGAGCGTTACTGAAAGAGTGATTCTCCCAAATGCATTTCCAGGGAGCGTCGGGGATGCTTTGTAAGGCACTAGGGGGGGGGGGTGCCATTGCTAAAAAGTGCTCCAAGAAAGATGAAAATTAGCCAAGACTCGACAGGAAGTTAATTAAGGATTTTGTAAGCTATCTAGTGAAGATAAAAGGCCAAAATAAATTCAAATAAAAACATACATTTATCAATCAAAACACAAACAATGGCAGGGCTAAAAAACTAAGGAAAAATTGTTCCCCGGTGGAGTCACCAAATTTTGTTGTGAGAAATATTACCTAATCAAGGAAGCTAATCAACCAAACTCAATAGGAAGCTAATAAAGGATTTTGTAAGCTAACCAAAATCAACAGGAAGATAATCAAAGATTTCATAATCTATCTAGTGAAGATAAAAGGCCAAAACAAATTCAAAGAAAAACATACATTCATCAATCAAAACACAAAAAATGGCAGGGCTAAAAACCCGAGGAATAGTTGTTCCCCAATGGAGTCGCCAAATTCTGTTGTGAGAAATATTACCTTGCGGATAGGTTAAGCTCCCCTTAACTGCATTTTCTTCAGCGAAGACAAAAAAGAGAAAGTGGACACTAACATCCCTTACTCATGTCTTTCACACATGAAAACAAGAAGAGAGAAAAGAAAATAGAGTGCACCTTTTTCAGAGGTTGTCCTCGTTTCTCCTTGTTGCTCGAGCATTGGATCTAGTTCTAGCTCAATCACTTCTCCTTGCACTTAAACAAAAGGATCTTCCTCTTCTACTACTTTCGTAAGGTTAGATAAAATCAAATCTAACTACATGAAACAAGCATGTTTTTCATATTTAAACTTAAAATAGACAGAAGTATGGGAATATGCCAAGTTTTTATTATTGAAGGAAACAAGAAAGGATTACATCCATGATGTGATGCAGATCTTCCTCCACGCTTCTCCTTTCCAGCCCCACTTTGTGTACTGACAGGATGTCACTGATCAACTCTGAATGTCATAAGAATGGAGGTTTGATACTCTTCAGAACCCCCCCTTTTATATTTGAGTGACCTCCTTATATAGAAAATGAAGGACCAACCACCATGGAGTATTTTAGGAGTATGGTTGAGGATATGGCTCAACTAATTAGGATCTTCAACCTAGGATCAAGTAGATAGATATGACTCAAATCCCTTTGACCCAAACAAACTCCAACCTCCCAGAACCTTCCCTCCAAAAAAGGTGGAATTAGTTGTAACCAATCTGACACTCCCCAAAGGCTTAGAACAAAGTGTCACTGACGCTCCCCCATAGTTAATCAGGGAGCATCACTAAGGGACTAACACTCCCTATATATGGGCAGGGGACGTCAATCCTAAAAAATGGTCAAAAACTCAAGGTAAAAAATGGTTTTTCGACCTTCAAATGATGAGTTTTCTTCACCAATTTGTCTAGGGAACATGATAGAAACCTCCACATGATGAAAAAGTTTATTCAGGCCTCCATGTGATGGGTTTTCTCCCCCAATTTGTCTAGGGAACATGACCATCACTTCCACATGATGATAGAGTTGTGACACTCAATTATGGCACTTAGTAGAATATAAGTGTGACACTTAGAAATGTGGAAAATTGACACTTACATAAGTGATACTTAAATGCAACACTTAGTAGAATATGATACATAAGTGTGTCAGTTAGGAGAGTGAAAATTTGGTTTTTAACACACATGCATCATAGGAATTATTCTCCTCTCACTCTCTCATATATAATCGAGGTGAAGGAGGTATTTTAAGAATGCAATATAATGTGATGTAATGCTTATTGCGAATGAGAATAGTTGACATCTCTTTCTCTTCATAGATAAGCTACAACCATTCTAACTAGTTTATGTTCTACAATATTCTGTTATTCATTAATAGAAGTTGGGTTTCACTGTATTTATGTGTTCTCTACTCTATTTTTCATTTGCATCTCATTTTGTTCTAAACATAATATGGATCACCAAGCTAATGAATCTTAGGGGGTCGAGTGTGTTACAATACCACCTTTTGCAACCATGGTTGCAACAACCTTGTAATGTTTCCAACAAAAAACTTAAAATCAACCCTCTAATCAAAAAGTGGTGCCAACAACAAGACCATTTTTTGTTCATGGTCAAAATTACAAATTCTTTGAAACCATGTCCTTAAAAATGAGTATTGCCATGAAAAACAACCTTAAAATAAACCCTCAAATAAAAAAGTGTTTCCCAAAACGACACCTCCCATATTTTCGAGGTCAAAATTGCAATTATTTTGAAACCATGACCTTCACAACTACTACCCTGCAACCAAAATCTTAAAATGAACACCCGAGTCAAAAACATGTGACATCGATAGCACCCCCACTCTTTTTTCTGCGCCTAAAATTCTAACATTTTTGAAACCATGGCCTAAAAGACTAGTGTCATTGAAAACAAAATCATTAAAAAAAGGAAAATAAATAAAAATAGAGAGGAAAAGCACTTTATAATTTAATATATATATATATAGAGAGAGAGAGAGAGGAAAAAACACTTTAATATATATATATATATATATAGTTTGAAAAATTAAGGTAATATCCTCCTGCTAGGAGACTTTAATGCTAGGAATGCAACTAAACAAGCTACTCTTTTAATTAATGACTCCAACCATAATCTTTCATGGCTGGATGAGGACCTTGTTTTATCTAATAGCTACAAAAGAAGCTCTGAAGACCTAATTGAGAATTTCTTTGGTACTGAGTTGGTCAAGCTCTACAACTCTCAAGACCTAATAATTTGCAATGGAGTAACGAAGTGGCCAAACTCCAACCAGATGACTTGTATTCATGGGCTAGGTAGTAGTGTTGTAGATTATGTGATATCTGATATCCCCGTTTCCAACCAAATAGAAACTTTTGACCTTTTAAATGACCATGAGCCTGACTTTGATCATAAACCTTTAACCCTAACTCTAAAATTTTCCACGCATAGGAGCACCATTGAAGAGAATTATGATAATCAAAGGAATTTGTGCTTTGACAAAAGTAAAGTTGACATTTTCTTAAAGGATTTAAATAGTAAATTAAATATCCTAACTTATAAGGACAACATTGAAGAACTCTATCATAATTTTACAACTACCCTTTCCACTTTCATTAACAAGTTCTGTTTCGAGGTATCCTATAAAAAGAATAATAGAACGACCAACCCTTGGTATGATAAAGAATGTAGAATTTCTAGGAAATCCATTAGGGATGCTTCTAATGATTCCTTAAAACTCGATAAGATCAATATGTACAAAGCCCTAGTTAAAAGGAAAAAATATACTATATCAATAAAAGGAAAGAGCAACTTTCACAATTATATAAGCTGGATCCTAAGAAGTTCTGGAGCCAAATTCTAAAACTCAATACTAAAGAAAACAATAGGATTCCCTTAAGGGATTGTAATTCTACCTTAAAAGTCTTTACGAGTTCCCTAATTCCATGGACACCATTCCTATTATCCCTACAAAGGAAGAAGTTTTTTATTTAGATGACATAGAGTTCGGGGTTAAGCGGCTTGCAAATGGGAAAGCTAAGGACATTGAAGGCTACCAAGGTGAAATTTTTAAAATAGGAGGGCTAATCGTTATCCCTTACATACACAAGCTCTTCAATTTAGCAGTCAAGCAGGGCTTCCCTAAACCCTGGATGCAAAGCCTCATTGTTCCTATTTTTAAAAATGGGGATAGAAACATTCCCTCTAAATATAGGACCATTATGATTAGCCCGATTTTAGCCAAGATTTATGGAATTATTTTGGAAAAGAAGATTAGGCTTTGGCTAGAAATTCACGGTAAAAGAGCTAAAGGCCAAGCCGAGTTTAGGAGATATCATTCAACTGTGGACCATCTTGTTACCTTTAGGATCATTGCAGAGGAGTTATGGAATACTAAAACTAATCTTTTTTGTTGTTTTGTTGACTTTAGAAAATCTTTTGATATGGTTCCTAGGAAAAACCTTTGGAATAGGTTAGAAGAGATAAAAGTTCCTCTCGAGTTGAGGGCTGCTGCAATAAGGATGTATGAGAATGTTATTGCTAAGTTTAAAAACACTGAGGGTTGGTAAAAAGAGATTAACTGCAATATCAAAGTTAAACAAGGTTGTCCCTTGTCCCCTACCATTTTTGGAATATACATTGACAAGTTAGAAGATTTCTTGGAAAAAGCAGGTTGTGTCAGCCCTACTCTCACTAGTATAGTCATCAATCTTCTTCTTTATGTCGATGATATCGTTCTTATGGCAAGGAGTCCCCATGATCTTGAAAACCAACTAAGAATCCTCAAGGATTTTTTCTCCAATATGGGTATGACTGTTAATACTGATAAGACTAAGGTCATGATTATTAAATCCAAAAATATCCCTTATGATACCTTCTTATATGACAAAAACAACTTGGAGTAAGTGACTTCATACAAATATCTTGGAATTGATATTCACCACAAGCTCAGTTGGAATTATAGCATTGAGAAAAGGATTATTGGGGGATGGAAAGATTATTATGGGCTTGAAAACAATTGTAAATAAGATGATCTTTGGATTTGGGATAAGAAGAAACTCCTCTTTGAGACTCTTGTTACACATGTTATTCTCCATGGATGTGAATTTTGGGGTTGTAGTATCTCTCGTGAATCCTGGAGAAAGACAGAGCAAATACAAAAGAATTTTAGAACCTATAATCTCAAAATTAAAGGAAATGCGCCCTATCCCATCCTCCTCTTAGAAACAAGCTTCTCCCCCATTGAGAGCATGGCTATGACTAGATACCTAATTTATAAGAATAAGTTAAATAACATGGAAGACACGAGGCTTCCTAAAATTGCTTCAAAATTGAGTCATAACCACCATCGACTCAAGCAAGGATGGCATAAAGATGCCCGGTCTTGGATTAACTATTGGGGAATCATGGAAGAAACCATTTTGCAGAATAAAGATACTATAAAAAAAACTTCAAATCAAACTTCAAGGAGAAAATGTGGCGTGATAAAGAGTTAGAGGAAAAAAGAAAATTAAGGTATTATAAAGATGTAATAAACCCTAATCTAGAAGATCAAAATTATCTATCTGTTTTTCCAAGTGTAAAGAAAAAAATAAGCATTGCTAAGATAAAAAAAAATTCTCACGAGCTCCATAGTGAAAATGGGCATTAGTCAATTCCTAAAACACCATGGGATGAAAGAGTGTGTCACCTTTGTGACACTAAGAAGGTTGAAGATGAAAAACACTTTCTCTTAGATTGTCCAGCCTATACCCATATTAGATCTCATTTTCAAAATATTTGTCACACTATCAACCTTCCTAACCTCTTAACTTAACAAAAGTATGGTGATCTTGGAAAGTTTCTCTTAATGTTTTTCGAGTACACAAACAAAATTCTAAAGAATCACAAGTAATCACTTACCCTCTTAAGGTCTGATAGACCAATTCGGTCTTAGTGGACGTTAATCATCATCATCATCATGTGTGTGTGTGTGTGTGTGTGTGTGTGTGTGTGTGTTTTCCCCTCATTTTTGGGGGTTTTCCCCCACTTTTTGTTGTTTTTTCCTTTCTATTTTTCTTTAATATCCTATTTTTGAGTTTTTTTTTTCTTTTTTATTGCAACTACATTGTGATTTTAGTATATGGGTTCAAAAATGTTATAGTTTTAGGCTAAAAAATAAAGGGTGAGGGTGCTACCAATGACATCGCTTTTTGATTTGGGGGTTTATTTTAAAATTTTAGTTCTAAGGGTATTGGTTGTCAAAGCTATGGTTTCAAAAAAGTTTCAATTTTGACCTTAAAAAGGGGGGATTGTTTCTATTGGTGGAATTTTTTGATTTGGGAGTTGATCTTAAGGTTTTTGTTGACAACAACACTAATTGTTAATGTTATGGTTTCAAAGAAATTGTAATTTTAACCCCAAACACAAAAAAGGGTGTTGTTGTTGGCACCACTTTTTAATTTGAAGGTTGACCTTAAGGTTTTTGTTGGCAACATTATAAAATTGTTGAGGCCATGGTTGCAAAAGGTGGTAATTTTCAGCCCCCCCCCCACAACAAAAATAGGGTGCTACCAGTAATGTCACTTTTTGAAACGGAATAAAAGCAATGACTAAATGCAAATTCTTAAAAAACAAGAACTTTGGAGGGTTCTTGTTAAGTCAATAATTATGTTTAAGATTCTTCGAAATCTAGAATCCACTCATTCAAAGAAGGAGAATTTGATGCATTGAAAGGAAAAATAGAGGCAAAAGGAGCATGTCCTTTAAAAGAATAATTAGAAGGAGAATGATCTTGATGGACATTCTTCTTCTTCTTGGTTGCTTCTAGGGATTTCATCTTCTTGAAATATTTTGACTCTAGATGACCATCTTGTCCACAAAAATTGGAGAATTTTTTAATTTTCTTTCCTTTTGACATAGTTCCTATATCAACAATGGGAGCAAGGGAAGGATGAGAATATTTGGGACCCTTTCTTGGTTTGTTGTGAGGATATTGCTTCTTTGAATGCTTAGGGTCTTATTTCTGTTGTCCCATTAAGGATCTATTAGACATAACCATAAAATTGATAACTCCAAGATGCAAGAGTTTATCTATACTCTTGAACTAGAGAATAAAAAAATGTTTCAAAATATTGAATTCTATAAGTAGAACCTTAACTAACAAAAATGACTCTAGTAGAGAGAAAAGTTGATCTACAAAAACATAATAGAAATTTCCAAGTTTAGAAAGAATAAAAAAAATGCAGTTGATCATCATCTTTCTCAATGCCACAATCTAGAAGTAAGAGTCTTAGGGTCTTAAACTCCAAGTGAAAGTCTTAATGCAAGGAAAACCATTAGCATTAAAAGCAATGAGATCATTTTCAAGGTGGGAGCCTAGATTATGGTTATTTTTACTAAACACTTGTTCAAGCTATTCCCAAGCTACATCACGTGTATTGACTCCTTCAAGGTGAAACTGCAAGTCATTAGAGATTGACGTGCCTATGAGTCCATGAGAAGAGTTTTTTATTTTGTCCCATTTGACTCTCTTCAATGCATCCAAAGGGGAAATCTATGTTCCCAAGGTAACTCAACAAAGTCGCTTACCTCATAGTAAATTCTCCATATGATATTTCTAAGAGAAATAATTGGTACTTGTAAATAGGATTTCACTAGGATTGGATATTACAATTTGCAAGTAAAATGATACTAACAATAGAAATCAACAACATAAATACAAATTTCTAGCAAATTTATGCACTTTAATTAAAACAATACCCAAAATGGTTCCCAGATGTAGTAGTTATGTCTCCTATAAGTTAAATAAATGAGGATTAATGGGTGGTTTCTATAAAATCTATAAAACATTAAGTTGCAAATAGTGAAGTTTGCATAAATAGACCACATCACTACCTATATCATGAAAAGTTAGTTGAGAACAAAAACAGTGGCACTCAAAATGAACTACGGATAAAAACATTATGCTTGTTTAAAAATCGTTGTAAAAAAACAAAATGCCAATGGAGGGGGGTCAAACATAATGACACGAGGAATTATGTGGTAGGATGATACTGCTATTGACATGGTAGTGACGTGGCACTGCTAACTAGGTGACATGTGACAACTAACATGACAATGATATGTGACAATGTAATGTGGCATTATGTTGATGTGGTTATTGCATGGCAATTTGTTGATCCATGAGTTGGTGAAAACCCCAAATGGTCCAACCTTTCATTTAAATTGTGTAGACCTTTCTTACATTGGCGACTACACCTTATACTATGTTAAAAAAATAGAGCATATACACGCAAGTCAAATACCTAAAACAAATGTTTACACACATATCAAAGCTTGGAACACCAATATTTATGTGGTTAAAACTCTCAAAGTGAGAAATAGTTCACGACATTTAAACAATTAAGTAATGCAAAAAATATTTACATATGCTTCTCTCATAATCAATTATCAACAAATGACCCCAATACTCTTTAAATGAAGATCGTAGATCAAATACATATTAAAATACAAATTAAATGTCATTAATATCAAGAAGTTATCTAAACCATCAAATTACTCATGTGTAAAACATAATTCCAATTTTCACATTAATAATAAACACTAAAAAAACAAAAACAAAGAAAACACTTTATCTTGTAACCACTTTAAATCAAGTTGAACTTAAAATAGCTCCTGTTATTGAAATATCTAAATCAAGTTGAACTTAAATAGCTCCTGTTATTGAAATATCCTAACTATCCTCACACTTTAACTTAATGCCTCTAGAATTAGTTATGATGGCAATTGATGTAATCATCATTTTCATTGATTTATATGCACATATAATGAACCACGTCACAAGCATTGAATGCGTTGGTCGATATTTTATTTGAAAGGATGATATAATGTGTTGTATCAATTAAGATGGGAATATCTATCGAGGTGTCCATCGATATTGTAATGTACAATATTAAATTAGAAAATATCTTATTTTATTGCTTTATTTCAGGTTCAATAATAACATATTGAATGATATGCCATCACTTAATACTTCAGGTGTTAAATTTCTTATACTAATATGCTTCTCCATTAACTCGTTGTACCAGGTCAATCACAAAACTTAATTTTTCATTGGAAATAGGTTTGATATTCCACTAATAATTAGTTTAATCATTTTAACTATAGTTTATAGTTTAACTCTTACTTCATATAGTTAAACTTTTTAATCATTTTAATTGTAGTTTATCTTTTAATTATAGTTTATCTTTTTCGTATAGTCATTGTGAAAGTTTAAAAGAAACTAAAATCTTTGAATTTAAACGAGTTGATGTGAATGAGCACAATGAAGTTTGTTTGTTTTTTTTAATAAATTATTTATACATTTTCTCAAATGTTTACTGGAAATTTAATTATCATTTTATTATGAAATTACTAAGAGTTTTTTAGTTTTAATAATTTATAAAAATATTATTTTTATAGAAAAATATGTTATAATATAAATATAGATAATAAATATGAAGTTACTTGTTATATATATATATATAGAAAAAGTTTAATTAAAAATCTATATATTTAAAACATTATAAAAATTACAATTTTTTCTTTGTAATATTTTTACATGTGAATAGTTTTTATGCTAAAATAATATGTTTTGATCAAATAAATAATTATATAATATGTTTTGATTAGATAAATAATTATATTAATATAGGACATTCTAAGTGACCATATTTATTTATGAAACCAATAAAATTTGGTGATCATGATACATCTTTACATACCTCTTTTTATATATTGTTTTGTCTTTAGAGATTATGGTCAAAATTTGAAAGGATCTATGATATCTATCATTTAATGAATGCCAAAACAGCATTCCATATATGATGATTTTAAATATGATGATTTTGTCAAAGTTTGCTTTTCAATTTAACAAAGGTTGCATTTTTAGGTTAGTTTATAAACACCTAGCTATTATCCAATTGAGTAGGTGCATATAATCATCTTTGACTATAAATTAAATAAGTTTAGTAAGAAGAAGTTACATGGACAAGTTACTCTTTATTTGTCAAGCTTTAAGGACAAAGATTTCCAAAGAAGGAAGACATGTTGTGTAGCTAAAGAGCCCATTCATTGTTTATGGCACTCTTACAATTTACACTTATTCTAGTTACATTTATATCTACTATCTAAATTCCTCATCGGATCGACAAATAGACACAAACTCTTCTAATTTAATATCTCTCTGCAATTAGCTCAAAATTGCCTACCCTCATCCTCTTGCACAAGCTCAACCATCCTTTGATAACATAAACTCTTGTTTTTCTAACGACTATAATTCATTGCTACATCGATGGAATAAATGAATGAATAATTGGTTACCCTTGCAAGATAACGATAACAATTTGAAAAAGTTGCATGTTTAAAAAATAACAATAACAATAAAAATTTTAATTGTTGTTTACTCTTCTTTCAAATTTTATTTTCACGATAACATATATATTTTTATATTAGAAAAAGTTGTGACCAAACTAGACAACAATGTAATACAAAATTAGAACCTTCCAAACCCCATATTCCCTACCTTCAAGTTGCAACCTTTATAACCTTGACAAGTGCACTACCTTACATATTGAAATAACAAAAAAAATACTTGAAAAACATACAAGTGTAGTAAAAGCTAGAAATTATTCACTTAAGAGATTTTGTAGTTAGGCCCACCTAAGTCTTGGTTGCAACATCCTCATAGTGCATCTCCACTTTAACATGAGCTACAAAGCCAAATTCAGTTGTGGCGTCCACTAGTTGCCAATTCAAGGAGCACAAGATGTCCAAATCCTCCTCGTTGGTCCGAGAAAAATTGTAGAGAGAGGAGCCCCTGGAGGACATAGAGTTCGATGGGGGAGGAGATGGGACAACCTCCTAAAAGAGGTTAAGGTGGGTTGAAATTCTTCCAACCAAAGACTACAAAGAATCCATCTAGATGTTAGCTCGAGGGATTCCAATTCTTCTTGCCAATGATTCCAATAGATGATTGAATTCATTTCACTACATCGTGCTTCAACGACCTTGTGCTCACATCGTTTAATCCCCCTCTAATCTCTTTTATCTTGCACAAAACACAACATTTGTTTCTATAATGACAATGTGCCATTATCGATGTAGATTTACATAGAGTGTAGGCAAGGTCTTCTCCAACTAGAGCACACCAACCATTTCCAATACTTGTTTGTTGCTAGAGCTAAGAGCAGAAGTAGCAATGATAACAATAAAATATACCACATTACGTTGCTAATAAACATACATGCACAACATAATTCTCCCATTATAGTAAACTTAATTGCACACATTGAAAGAAGAGATATAAGTTGAAGGGAACACTAAAAGAGTCTTAACTCATCACCCATTCTCCATTGCATAACCAAACATGTTTTAATATATCAATGTTAATATGTCATAACTATCAAATGCACCATCAATTCATGGGAAGGGAAAGAAAAAAATATATAATCCCCCTTTCCCTCCTACACACACATTTAGCTTATATAAACCTTTATTCAATTTAGCTTTGACTTGATGTATGCATCGAACTCTCCATTTTGCTTTCACACACCATCACAAAGCTTTGATGTAACAACCCTGGTTGAATAGATGCATAGGGATTATTAATTTTAATTAATTTGATAATCTGACTGTCCTGATATGTTGAGTTAAACAATAATTATTTCTTAATAATACTAATTAATTAATTATTAATTATTAATTAATTATTAATTATTAATTAATTGTTCACACCTGTCAATGATTAATTGATTAATTAATAGACTCATTAAATATTTGAGAAAAAGGGGCTTAATAATTTTAGTTTATTTAATTAAAGACTTACGTATGAAGGGGGGGAAAGAAACATTAAATGGAGGGGACAAGATAATAAAGAAGGGGGATAAGATAATAAAGAAGGGGATAAGGTAATAAAGGAGGAGATAAGGAAATTAATGAGGGGGAGGAGAGTCGGTGAAGGGGGAATATGATGGAAGAGTCCTAAGGGAAATGGGAGGATTTTTTTTTGGGGGGGAAGCATTTTTTGAGGGAGCATTGGGAGGGCAGGAGGATTTTCTGTGGCATATTTTTCTATGGGATATTGGCTGGTTTGAACAGTTTGGGTTTTTGGATGAACCATTACAGGGGGCACCGGGTTGCTGGGGGTTTTGGGCACGGGGGCCAGGATTCCTTTCGGTATCCTGGAGCTAGGGAGCTGGACAGGCTGCTCCTAGCTGGCTGGGTGGTTAGTTGGTTTGGGCAGAGTTTGGTCAGTGCATTAGGATGGACAAGGCAGCAGGGAAAGGACAACCATATTGGCGGGAATTAGCATCAGAAGAAGGTATTTTATTTATGAATTGCTGAGTTATTTTCATGCTGTAGATAAATGTTAAATTCTACTGAAATATTATATGCTTATTTGAAGCTAAATGAATTATTTACGCATTCAAAGAAATTCTATGTTAGAAATGTTATGTGTACTAGTATGGATTTTATTAGGCTTGTTTATTTTTGGTCTCTACACATGATATCAGAGAACTAGTTTAAAATCTGGGCCCACGGGCCTACCTACCCACCCATCCTCTTGACTGAAAGCTATGGTAGGTGTCCTGTAAACAAGCCTGAAAACCTGCAACCTGAAACCCTTTAATTACAACCCTGGAAACCCTTAATTTAGAGCCCTTAAAGGCCAGGATTAATGCAGATATAATGAAAAAAAAATGACACCTAAAACCCTAGGGAATGACAAGAATGTCTCAGAAACCCTAAGAGATCAACTTAATCAAACCATGAAGAAGAGACAATGTTGCAGGAAAGATATCCTTCCCACCTGAGCCAACTGTATGTTAACTTGTTCAAGCCATTTGTTTATCTGTAAGAGTTCGTTCTTGCAACCAAGACATATAACTAAAAGGGTGAGGGTTTGATGACATAAATCTGTCTGAATAACAAATTATAAAAAAAAAAATTATTGGGTTGTCAACAAACCCAATCTCCAAGTCCATTATTTCAGCACTACTAAGTCCAAGCTCCACCAAACAAATATCATCAAGGGTTGTGTGGATTGAGCTTACAATAGGGGTTATTGTTAAGTTCTTCTCCTTTTGAGTGGATTTTGGGCCAGAAAGTTGTCATTGACAAATTCATTTGAGATAAAATGTAGTGTCAAACTATTCATTGAACTATCGAGAATCACATGGTATTAATCTTTCTATCACTATAATGATCAAAGGGATTCTTGTAACGCTATGATTTTTTTTTTTTTTCTTTCAAAAGAACCCAAGCGTAATGCAAGTCGAATGGTAAAACTCAAACTAGTGGTTTAAAAGAACATAGTTGATAAATACGTGTAAAATACTAAAGCTACCAAACACCAAGTGGTAACCCAAATTATTGTTGATATTGGTGGGTAATAATTGCTCACAAGATTTAAAACCGGGACTCCTCATGCAAACACCCTTAGCGAATGACTGGTGACTGATCTCTTTGGCAATCACTAACAACTAAATAAATTCAATGAGCTAAAAAAAAATGCAAATAGAGATAACCAATCTGCATCTCTTACCCCTCCTCCTTCTTGTAAACGAAAATCTAGGAAAGCGCTTTGAAGCTCTTTATCAATCTCTGCAGCTTGTTGGATAAATGGGATTTGAAAGAGAAAATGTGAACATAAAACTTTTGACTGGAGGTGGTCGAGAGAAAGACTGTTCTTTTGAAGAGATTGCTCGGCTCTAACGAGCGGGTTGCAACATTTCCATACTTGAATTTAGACTTGTTAGCAGGTGAGCAGGGAATCGAATCTTGCAACATTTCAACAACATACAACCCTAGTAGCCGCGCGCTGCACAAAGGAAACAAAACAAAAATTTTAGTAATAAACAACAAAAAGAGAAAAAAAAAAAAACTAACGCGCAAGGCACCACAGGCAACACGAATGTCCAAACCCTAACGCACAAGGCACCCAAGCAGTGTGAATGCCCAAACTAATTTGGGTGGTGATGGCCAAGTCAGTTCAACAAAGGAGTCCTGTCTTTTTTTCTGCCTGGAAAGACACCTACCTGAAAGAATACAAAGTAATGGACAAAGAATTGAGATCTCATCCAACTATAGACTGGTTTTGCAGTGGAAGCACTGCAGTTGCAGTTGTTAAACGGGGAGATTACCTTTTCATTGGGAATATTGGGGATTCCTGGGCTGTCCTTGGAACAAGAGAAGCCGATGGTTCTCTCATTGCTATTCAGATGATAGTTGATTTAAAGCCAAAGCACCAAGCACCAAACCAAGGACAATCTATGAGGAGACCATTGTGCACAACGCATTTGAAAAAAAACAAAAAAAAAAAGCCAACGCCCAAACACACAAGCGCTGAGTCGAACAAGCCACAGCCAAGAGAAGAGCCTGCAAGAGGAATTTTCTCTTTCACTATACGTCAAGCCAAGCAAGCCGAACGCTTAGCCAAGCCGAGACCAAACGCGCTCTACCAGCTGAGCTGAGAAGGAAAACCATGTTCTGGAATTAGAAAACGCAGGAATGAATTCGGGGTTAGGGTTTGTTTAGCCTTCTATTTTTACTATTATTTTATTTTAGGTTTGGACAGTCGGGAAAAGAGGGAGGGGGCACGTGGGCCTCATGCGAGGTCCCACGATGCGCCAGGGTTATTCGAGTTTTTTTTTGTTTTTATTTTTTTATTAAAATTAATTAAGATCCGTGTGTTTTTTTTATGTAGATATTTGTATATATTTATATATTAATAACTTCAAAACAAATGTAATTATAAAACATAAATTAATTTTATTTTAAAATAACTTTTTTTTTTAATTATTTTCTTTTTTTTTAATTTTTATATTTGGTTTTACAATTGTTTCCTTCTTAAAATATTTACTTATTTGAATTCATTAAAATAATATAAACTTAATTGAGTTAATTAGGCTTAATTAATGTATAAGTAGAAAAGTCCCCGAGGTGTAGGACAGTCGGTGATGGAGTGTGTTGTTAAGCCACTCCATGATGTTAAAGTCACCGGTTCGAAACCTGTGGGGACAAAAAATCCAACCATGTTAAGGGTTNGGGTGATTTTGACGGCTTAGATGCCCCTGAGTCGCGGTTTCTCAAGCCACAGGTTAATCGCAGGTCCTGCACAAATTAACAAACAAAAAAAAAATGTATAAGTAGAAAAATTTATAAAAGATTATTTGACTCCCCGAGAGTCGAACTCGCGACCTCCAAGTAGCCCAAAGGCCCCACACATTCACACCAACCACTACACCACACTATGGGTCTTTAATTTAATAATGTATAAGGGTGATTAATTTAATAAGAAATTTCAAAGTATTGCGCCTGAGGCCCAATCTCCAAGTCCACAAGCTAAGAGCCAAATCCCAGCGCACAAGCACCAAGCTTCAAAGCATAGCCTTAGGCCCACTACATCATACGACCACCCACCGCCTAAGCCTTAAGAAACAACCAAACACCAATGCGCCATACATGAGTCTTTAAAAATAAATTCATATATTTAAATAGATTAACTGGTAACAGAGTGCTATCCCGAAGTATAAACTCCGATTATCCAAGCGTCAAGCTCACGAGACCTTACACACAACTCATCGAGCCAATCGCTGAGCCCTTCCAATCCATTCCACCAGTCAAAGCCAAGCGCTAAGCTCCAATCCTTGAAAGCCACTCTACAATACTCAAGACTCGCACCTGCAGCCACCGAGACACACAATTCAATGCATATGTACAACGCGCCAAGGAGAGCCCACGAGTCAAGCATCGAAGAATATTTAGTTGTAAGCGAAAAGTTTAAAGGACTTAGACTAGGAAAAGTGGGAAGGAGGCGACATGCACGCTAGGAGGCTAAGTTAGAGAAATTAGCAAGTGGGGTATAGTGCCAGCGTAACTACCAGGCGAAGGAATCAATAGTTTTCTTAGGCGAAGAAATCAAGCTTAGACGCTTTAGCCCTAACCCAGCCAATCCCCTAAAGAGAGTAACGTCTGTTTATAGACAAGTAAAGAAAAACTTACACCTAACCTTGTTTCTAGTTTAAGTAGTACAAATTTGAAACGTCCTTGAACTCACCCTGACAACTTTGGTTAATGTAGGTTAAATCATACAGGATGGTTAGGACTCGAGGGAATCGAGGCAGGGGAGCATTGTCGCAGGCACCTCCAGCGCCGCCGCCACCATCGCCCGAAATAGCTCTCATACTGCGCTCGTTGGAGGCCATAAATGAGACTTTAAAGGGGTGACAACCAGCAGGGACTAAAGTGGAACCCCCACCATCTGAAACGGGTAATCCAGAAGCGTCAAGGGATTTAGGGGGAGGACCTTTGCTCGAAGACATCACTCGAGAATTGCAAAAGATAAAAATTTTGGAGTTTGTCGGGGGTCGTGCCAGTGAATGCGTGGAAGCATGGTTGGAAGGCATGACAAGGTGTTTTGCCTTAAGAGACTATGCGTCCAACTCAAAGGCGAAGATAACAATTTTTCAGTTAAGAGACAATGCCTTGAATTGGTGGGGCAACCTGGAAAGACAACTGCATCTTACCCCAGACACAGTATCTTGGGAACTTTTCGAGGAGAGGTTCCGAAGGAAATATCTGCCAGCTTACTATGAGGAACAACAGGTAGGGGCGTTTCATGCCTTAGTACAGGGAAATAGAACTGTAGAAGAATATGGGATCAGATTTATGGAATTGGTCAAATATGTTTCGTATATGGATAATGACCAATGACAGGCAGAGCGCTTCGTCTATGGATTGAACCCTAAGATAAGAGCTATGGTGTGGATGTGGAAACTGTCTTCGGTAGCGGAAGCTGTGGAAAATGCGCGTTATGTGGAGGAACACATGAACTTAATTGGGGGTACAAGACCGACCTTTCTGCATCGTCCTGGATCCGTGGGGAAGGCCCCTAGGAAATTTCCCAGGGGAGGGGGCTCAAGGCCATCTCCATATGGTAACAAAATCGCACCAAGGATAGTAACCGCAGGGATTTCAATGGTAGCGAGTGCAGCATCTCGTTCTTCACCAACGACGCAGACAGGTCCACAACCATCTCAGGGAACAACTAGTAGGGGTAGGGGTTCTAGGGGAAGGAACTCGTTTCAGAGACAGTCACATAACAGTGCGCAGGTTCAATCTCGTGTTACCTGTTGGGGGTGCGGAGGACCCCATTACCAGCATGACTGCCCAGAGTTACAATTAGGATTCGTGCATAGAGAAGGAAAGGCCCCAATGGGAAGAGCAAGTAGCAACCACCAGATTTACGCAGCAGTTAATAATCGCCAGTCTGAGCATCAATCCACGATGGTGGAGTTATCAGGTACGCTAAATCATGTCAATGTTAAGATTTTATTTGATTCTGGTGCGACAGATAGTTTCATTTTACCATCTGCATTAGAAAAGAGTGGGTTGGCAGCCTATGAGCACGATGACTTTAAACAAGTCGAGATGGCTTCGGGGGAAAAACAAGCGGTAGGACCTAGTGTTGATAATTGTATAGTAAACCTGGGAGTGTGTACTACCAGGTTGAAGGTATACGTCACTGCTCTCGGGGCGTATGACCTAATCATTGGAATGGATTGGTTAGAAGCTCATCGAGATTTGGTAGATTGTTTCGCAAAAAGGGTGCTCTGTGTAGACGATGAAGGAAGGCCAGTAGAGATCCAGGGTGTACGGAGAAAAGTGTCATTACGCTTTATCTCAACTATGAAGGTTAAACGATGCTTGAGGCAAGGGTGTCCACTGTATGTAATGGAAGCAGTGAATGAAAGGAAGGGACCCTCATTGGATCAATACCCGGTATTGTCAGAATTTAAGGATGTTTTTTCGAACGAGTTACCAGGGTTACCTCTTGAGAGGGAGCTTGATTTTACTATTAAGTTAAAACCTGGTGCAGAACCAATTTCCAAGACTCAATATCAGATAACAGCGCCAGAACTTTGTGAATTGCAAATGAAGTTAAAAGAGTTACTGGACTTAGGGCTAATAAGGACCAATGTTTCACCCTGGGGTGCACTGGTAATTTTTGTAAAGAAGAAGGATGGATCCTTACGACTGTGTATAGACTACAGGAACTTGAATCATGCTACAGTGAAAAATAGGTACCCAATGCTGCGAATAGATGACCTCTTCGATCAGATGAAAGGAGCAACGATATTCTCAAATATCGATTTGTGATTCGGGTATCATCAGTTAAGGATTAAGGAAGGCGATATTCCAAAAACTACCTTTCGAACTCAGTTTGGACATTACGAGTTTGTCGTAGTACCTTTCGGATTGACCAATGCGCTAGCAGTATTCATGAGCCTCATGAACGGCGTATTCCGGAAGTATTTAAATCATTTTGTACAAGTCTTTCTAGATGACGTCCTCATCTATTCCAAGAACGAAAGAGAACATGAGGAACACTTATGAGTAGTGTTGTCCTGCCTTAGAGAGAACAAATTGTATGGGAAGTTGTCGAAGTGTTCCTTCTTCCAGAAAGAGATTCACTATTTAGGTCATATCATTTCCGGTGAAGGAATCTCTATGGACCCAGAAAAGGTAAAGGCCATCATGGAGTGGCCAGTGCCGAAAAATGCCCATGAGGTGAGAAGCTTCATGGGGCTAGCAGGTTATTATTGGAGATTTGTGGAGGGGTTATCCAAAATACTGAAACCCATCACCACTTTGCAGCGCAAGGGGGTCAGGTATGAATGGACAGAAGAATGTGATAGTGCATTCATTGAGCTTAAGAGGTTACTAACAAGTGTGCCAATTCTACGAGTGCCCGATATGGAAAAGGACTTCACAGTTTGCACGGATGCCTCGAAGCAAGGGTTGGGGGCTGTGCTAATGCAGGATGGAGGAGTGATATCTTATGCATCAAGGAAGTTGAAGAAACACGAAGAGTTATATGTGACTCATGATTTAGAGTTGGCAGTTGTAATGCTAGCTCTGAAACTTTGGAGGCACTATCTTGTAGGGCGAAACTTTGAGCTCAAAATGGACCATCAAAGTTTAAAACATCTCTTCACTCAAAGGGATCTGAATGCCAGGCAAAGGCGATGGAGTGAGTTTATGAGTGAGTACGATTTTGGTATTTCATACATCAAGGGAAAGGAAAATGTGGTCGTAGATGCCTTGAGCATGAGACCACGTGTCTTCTCCTTGATACCCTTAAAAGTCAATTTGAGAGAACATGTGTTGACACAACTCCAAGAAGACGGTTGGTGTTTAGAGGTTACTTCAAACCTCCAGAGCGGGAGGCAGTTAGATCCAAAGTATGAAAGATATAGTCTGGAAGCAGATGAACTGTTAAGATATCAGGGAAGGATGTACATCCCTAAAAGTGGGGATATTCGAAGCATCATATTGAAGGAAGCCCATAGATCACTTTATTGTGCGCATCCGAGTGTGAAGAAGATGTATGCAGACATGAGGAAACTTTTATTCTGGGTAGGCATGAAGCACGATGTAGTCCATTTCATCGCCAAGTGCCTAGAGTGTCAACAAGTGAAAGCCGACCACCATCACCCGACAAGCCTCCTACAACCACATGATGTTTCTATGTCCAAGTGGGAAGTTTTCTCTATAGATTTTGTTGTGGGGTTTCCGCTCACATCTCATAGACACAATGTCATTCTTGTGATAGTTGATAAGTTAACCAAGAATGCTCATTTTATTCCGGTTAGAGACACTTACGATGTCACTGATGTGGCACGTGTGTTTGTAAGCGAGGTTATTCGTTTTCACAGGATACCTAAGAAGATCATTTCAGATAGGGACTCTAGATTCACTTCTGGGTTTTGGACAAGTTTGCAGCCAGCATTGGGGACTCAGTTGAACTTAAGCATAGCGTATCATCCTGAAACAGATGGGCAAACTGAGAGGGTAAATCAAGTCATGGAAGACATGCTCAAGATGTATGTCATGGATAATCAAACCCAGTGGGAGAAGTACCTAAATTTGGTAGAGTTTGCCTACAATAACAGTTTTCATAGCTCCATCGGAATGCCACCCTACGAAGCTCTGTATTGAAGGCCATGTAGAACATCGTTGAGTTGGGATAGATTAGAAAACCGAGTAACAGTTGGGCCAGAATTGATTCAAGAGATGGAGGAACAGGTGATTCAGATTAGGCAGAGACTAAAGAAAGCACAGGATAGACAAAAAAGTTATGTGGATGCACACAGGACCGACCGAAGTTATGAAGTGGGAGACCAGGTTTTCATTCGTATCAGGCCTAATAAGAGTACCATACGGTTCGGGAAGGGGACAAAGTTGTCACCTCGATTTATAGGACCATTCAGAATCCAAAAGAAATTTGGAACCGTTGCCTATCGTCTCGTACTACCACCCCACTTGCATAAAACTCATAATGTATTTCATGTATCTGTTTTACGTCATTATGTTGTTGATGAATCACATAAAATAAATTGGAAGGAATTGCAGGTATCGGACGTGTGAACTTTCACGGTAGAACCATTACGCATATTGGACCGTAGAGTTCGACAGCTCAAGAACCGTCTGGTAGACCAAGTTAAGGTCCAATGGGACAAGTATAGTCCGAGATCTTCTACTTGGGAAGATGCCGAGACACTACGACGAGACTATCCCTCACTTTTTTTATCACCTCGAGAATATGTTTCTTGGAGGTGGGGTGTATGTAACACCACCTTTTGACTTAGACAACCAGGATTACCTGAGGCCTATATACTTTATTTTCTAGTCCCAGTGAAACTATTAAATGATACACTTAAACTTTAAGATGTATGAACCTTTATGAATGTTTAAATGTTATTGATGATGATGTATATAATGCGATCTACTATGTGAATGCAAATTTTACGAATGTTTAATATTATTGATGATGATGTATATGATGCGACATATTGTGAGAATGTAAATTTTATGAATGTTTAAATGCTAGTAGAATGGTGTTGGATATGATGCAATCTATTTGATAAATGATAATTTTATGAATGGGTGTCGAAATTGAATTATGGGATATTATGAGATCTATTTCTAACTTAAAAACCTTGATGTTAAGATGTTGGTACATGGATACCGAATTGAAATAATGATTGTATGCACTTAAATGATGATAATACATAGAAATGTATGAGTTTGTGTTACAGACTAATATGCAGGTCATGGGCTATGAGATAGCCAAGGGATGATAATGATGAAAGTGAATGTCATGACCACTAGCCGAGAAACATTATGGTATAAATCTTTGTATGTGAAATTATATTGGTTTGGATGCATTGCTATGATATGTGAACCAATGTAGGATTTCAGGTGATGAGACTGCCCAAAACCGAATAAACGATGACAAAACTCCTAGCAATATGGTGTCACTGTATATTCCATTGTAGGGCGTGGACCTTGGTTATGATTAGGAGGGGTGGAGGCATTTCCCACCGTGTATCCTCCGAAACCTGAAGTCATGGGAGGACGGTGTTATCTCACGCTCCCCAAGACGTGTGATGATGACTGTCAGTTGCCTGCTAGGGAAGTTTGGTCGAGATAGTGACACTTCCGCTTACGGATTCTATTTGGAATTAGATCAATATAGTTGATGCTCCAAGATAGTCCAGCAGAGGAAGGATAGGAATGGAGATGGAAGTAAGTTAGGGAGGAAGGATGAGTAGAAATAGTTGAGAAAGTATGGAGAATTGTCTAATGGTGGAATTTAATGTTTTCCCTTCTAAAAGAGAATGTGTATATATGAATATTCATAATTACGTAACTAAACCACAGTTGTCTAAATAAAATTGTTGAACTAGGATAATTGTAATTAAAGGATTTCACAAACATTTGATTGG
>ML796535.1:152035-163217 GCA_009831015.1 Picea engelmannii
TTTGCACTCAAAAGTTCTGAGACCTGCAATTTGACCTTCGGGTCCTCACGTCTCATGGGGAACTATTGTCACCCCATTTTGAAGCCCATGCCTCTGCTTTCCATATTTCGCCATTTCTTGGAATCTCTTTCACAACATCCAATTCCATACTTACCTGAATTTTTCGCTTGCGGGTTCCTGGACAGGAGGACTGCAATTCCAGTGTTCCTTGACCTGCAAACAACCCCTCGAGTTCCACGATATACAAATTGACTTCCAGACTCCTACATCAACCCCTCTTCCGTGTTACACAGTTTGCACTCAAAAGTTACGATACATACAATTTGACCATTGGGGCCTCACGTGACGACAACCTTCCCCACTCCCTGGAGAACGATCACTCTCACCAGGACCTTCTCAAATCTTTGGCCCGAAGAGCATCAATGCTCCTCTAATTCTCCGTCGGGAATTCTTCACCCACAACACTCTCCAATGATCTCCCTTAACAGTTGGGAAATCGAAATTCACGATATCGCGAATTCTATGCTCGCGTGCCCTATGCCTCACGAGTCTCGAACCACGATGCGGGTCAAAGGTCAACGCTTCCGTGCTTGTCGGGGATTTCCCTATCACGAAATCAGAATATGCGATGCAGCGGTTCACTCACTCCAAAAATCTCCGAACCCCGAACTCCTATGGGACGTGCACTATCTCCTTGCTACGTCACCTCTGCTCTACGTGCTATCGGGAATCGCGTGATCGCGATTTCACCAGTCGAAATTCCTTTGCACCGGGAAGTCCCGAATGCCGAATCCCAACTCTCCGGGATCTTGTGCCACCTGTCCCTATGGTGATCGACGGCTCCGATTTGATCGGGAAATCGCTAATCGCGATTTCAGAAAATGTGAAACTCTTGCCTCCGTAAAGCCCGATAAGCCGATTCCCGATGGCTTGCGGTTCCTCCCGTGTCTAAGGGTTAAATCCCTCGCAACTTCCCCCTGGATCAGGCGGTCAACGGGTCTTCGTAAATCTTCCCTGCGCGAACTGGCTGTCGATTCCTCCTCCCTTTGATATTCTTGCGAGATGAAACAAGCATTTCCTCCATGAAGACTTGTTCAAACACTCACCATCCTATGGAGCTTCTCTCGGGCGTCCCACAACACTTCTGTAACCCTCCACCAGTGAACTGTAGGCCTATTCCTCCTGAGCTTATCTTCGCTTCACAAGTCTTTATGAGGACTTGTTGCCCGCACTCCTTGTGGCGTCTCTTCGAACACACCTAAGTGTTGAAGCTTCCTCGACTCTGCGCACTCACCTGCAACAGCAGTCCTAATTCACCATTTCTCAGAATCAGAACTCTGAGTCTTCGTCCAGCCTGCGCACGTCTTGCATGGCTCTGGTGCCAAATCTGCACTTCTGAGATGAATGGAAACAAAAGCTAGCCCTAAGTAAACCCTGCGGATAAATTCAACTGCACTCCTTGCGGATAAATTCAACTGCACTCCTTGCAGGAATTCTCTGGCTCACTTAGAGAAACAATTGAAACTCATTCACTCATTCTCTCAGATTTCAATTCAACTCTGAAATCACATACACAGCATATCAAAGCAAGTGCATAACCAGAAGCAAATACTCATGAGCATAATATCAAACAACACACAGAGAATAACACAACCATGGAATTGAATCAAAGATTTCTATTAATTCAATATCTGTACATGGTGGTTCTGCACACAATTTCTCTGCTTGCTCTTCTCTTCTGAATGCTGCTAATCTGAGTGAATCATACAATGTACAAAGGAGGGTGTCTATATCCGTTTTCCCTCACGAATCTCTAAACTGTCTATTCTGGAATTAAAATCCTATCTACCTACATTAAATCTATTAAATGACTTCCTATCTACTAAGGACGAGAGCTTAAAGGCTCAAGGTCCCCTTTACAATACAAATGCGCTTCTTTATAATTGATTTCATTTAAAGGACGACGCAATACTTCCAAAGTATTTCAAAATGCATGCTGGCGCTATCCAGCTATTTCCTTTCAATGTGCTGGCTCGCTTGATGTGTTGTGGATGCTCCTGCATCATCATGTCTCCTTGGTAACCCTTGTCACCCTATTTTGAACTCGTCCGACCACTTTCCACACTTGGCCATTTCTTGTAATCTCTTTCGCAGATCGTCGCGTTGGCGGGTTCAGGCAATTTCCAATTCCTAGTCATTGTTTCTAGTGCCCCCACCTTCGCACTTCTTTCTAAGTATATGCAATAAGTATACAACTTCTCCAGAAACATGCAGAAAAGATCTTTCCAGGAAATGGGATATATATTACATATGTCAATATATTAGCCCTTCTTTTCCCTCTTCTATACTTAACCAAATTCCCGTTTCTCTTTCCCCTATACTTTCTCTTTCTCGTTACTTAGTTGTTTTTCCGAAAATGTCTAGCTGCGCGGGTTGGCGGACTCACGGGTTCACATTTTCACTCATGATTTTATATCGCGACTCCAACCAACCGCTTCCCCATTCCATACCTAGCTACGTCTCTGACCGAGGATTCCTGGGTAGGCGGGCTCTAGCTTGCACTTCCATTGTTTTGTGACCTGCAAACAACACCTTGACTTTCGCGATATACAAATTTACAACTAGACTCTCACATCATACCCTCTTCCGTGTTACACAATCTGCCCATCATCCCCTCTTCCGTGGTACACATTTTTCACTCAAAACTTCCAAGACATACAATTTGACCGTCGGGTCCTCACATCTCCTGTGGAATTATTGACACCCCATTTTGAAGCTCGTCCATTTTCTTTCCATACTTCGCCATTTCTTTGAATCTCTTTCCTGGATCGTTGGGTTGGCAGGTTCACGAAATATCCAATTCCTAATCGTTGTTTCCTGTTACCTACTCCATACTTAGCCACTTTTTCGATTGCGGGTTCCCGGACAAGCAGGCTCAAGATTTCCCTTCCATTGTTTCACGACCTACAAACAACACCCGAAATTCCACAAATATACAAGTCGTCCACTGGACTGCCCCACCATGCACTTTTCCCTTTTACGCCTTTTGCAGTCAAAATTTCCGGGACATACAATTTGACCGTCGGGCCCTCACCTCTCATCAGAATCCCCTGTAACCCTATTTTGAAAATCGTCCGACTGCTTTTCATAATTGGCCATTCCTTACTTGCTCTTCCCCGTCCCCTATATATTATAAAGACATACAATTTGATCGTCTGGCGCTCACCTCTCCTTTGTATCCCTTGCAAACCTACTTTCAAGCCCGTCTGACCGCTGTTCATACTTATGTATATATAAAAGAGTCTTATTTATAATAAAAAATATTGTTTATATGTGTGTGTGTGTGTGTGTGTGTGTATAAGGTCTTATTTGTAAATATGCAATTAGCAAGATTTAATGCTAAACCAAGATCTGAGGAGATCTCCTATTAGCACGCATTAAACCAAGATTTCTGGAGGGTTATATTATTCCTTTTGAGTGTTAATTTCAAACATCATGGAATGTTGTTCGCTTGTCGTCGGGTTGGTCTGTTCACAAAATATTCAATCCTTAATTTCGAAAACGAATTCGATCGATTGTTTCCCTATTCCATACTTAGCCACTTTCCCGGAATTCCGCAAATATACAAACCGACCACTGAACTGCCCCATCATGCCATATATATATATATATATATAAGGTCTTATTTCTAAATATGCAATTAGTAAGATTTAATGCTAACAACTCATCATGCAGGAACCATAAAGATTGTCATTGATGAGCGAAAGGCTTGAGGGGATCTCCCATTAATAAACATTAAACCAAGATTTGTGGAGGGTTATATTATCCCTTCCAAGTGTTAATTTCAAAATCATGGAATGTCGTTCGCACGTCGTCGGGTTGACGCGTTCATGAAACCTTCAATCCTTAATTTCTCTTCACCATACCCACCACCTTCGCACTTCTAAGTATGCAATAAGTAAGCTTTACTGCTAACAACTCATCATGCAACACCCATAGAGATTGTCATTAATGAGCGAAAGGCTCGAGGATCTTTCCCATTCACAAGCATTGAACCAACATTTGCGAAGGGTTATATTATCCCCTCCAACTATTCATTTCAACTATCGTCTGGAGCAAATAGACGTTCTCATAAACTTATGGCACTAGATCGACAACAGTTCTATGGAGATACAATGAACATCTTCGGGCGCGAGGACCATAACTTCCAGTGGTCCAGGGCATATTCTTACTACTCATCCCCTTCCACCCAGAACAAAATAATTTGGACCTTTGGGATTTCTCGTGCAGGCTGTGTCCCTGAAGTTTTTTATTGTAAGGAGCTCGTCTCTTGGTGCACCAATAAACATATTTCAGGCCAAATAATTATTCCACTGCGGGACCACTCTTATGTTTATTTGTCACCTCAGGTCTTCCGCCAGATGTTAAGATTGTCAGAGAAAACATTGACGTTCAGAGGAGAAGACTCCAAGCAATTCCTAAGAAAGAATAATAATGGGTTGGACCTCTTGCCCGAGTTCCTGGAAGACTCGATTGAAGTTCCTGAAGATAACAAAAGATTTCAGGTTAGTTCATTTATAAATCCATTCCGGGAAATTGCCTAGTTGTTTACAAGAATAACGGGACAAGAATCCACAACAAGTATTTCCTGCATGGTTCATTATATTTTGTATTTCACAGTCAAGGAACAAACCATTTTTTATTTGGGGAATATAATTTCCCATGAAATCTGTTCCCAATTGTCAAGCTTCAAAAAGGAGAAGAAATTTTGTATGTCATACTACTTGGTTTTTGCAATAACACATTGTTGTCAGTTTCCAAAACTGTCTTTCCCCAAGAAGGTAAAATGGGAATTCGACCCAGTAGCCTTCTTGTACCAGGCCTTGTGGAAGCATAAGGCCTCCCACTGTTTTTATGAGGTTTTTAATGACTTTGTGTATGTTTTCAAAGTTTTATTGTTAGGAGAAGATGTTCCCTGCATATCTGACCAGGCAACCAGGTTTCTGGACAGGAAGGGGGCACTTGAACAAATGGATAATTACAGTGTGATAAGGATTTTTGGGTCTAAGGAAAAACCTGCTCTCCTTCCATGTCACATTACATACAAAATACTTGTTACAAAAATAGCAAGGCAATACAACAACTGGTTGCATCTATTCCATGAGAAGAGAAAGAAACAATTCATTCCTTTGCCTTGGAAAGTCGGGGACTTCATGTTGAGGAACGTCAACAAAATTGATGAATTCGCAGTCCATTTCAACAACTTGAACCTAAGATATGCTGAAAGCCTAAGAGGGTTCGACCCTAATAAATATTTTTTAGAACATTTAATTACACTTGGCCTCGACAATTATTTTTTCAAGAAACACCTGAGAGAAAAAAGAGACACTGGCGACAACGTTGCTGGTTCTAATGCCGACGACCTAAACACACTACAAAGCACCATTGAATTGTACAAGAAACATGGAAAATGCCCCGGTGAGAAGAGTGTTCAATCAGTGGATAACACTCCCAAAAGTATGAAATCCTGGAGGAGATAATGACAAAGCAACTCAGAATTCTTCAAACATAGGAGGAGATAATGACCCTCCTCACCCTAAAATTGATAGTTCTCACAAGATTCCCTTGGAGAAGAAGAGAAAAAAATTTGTAGGACAGGTCAAAGAGCTTGAAATTGAGAGTGAGAACATGGAACTTGAGCCTGATCTGGATAGAATGTTCCGCAACCTTGATCAATATGGAGATGCGATCCAGCATAGTCGTCCAATGGACATAGTTGATATCGATATTTTTGACGAAGATGAATCCTTCGTGTTCCAGAGCATTGTATTTGACGAGTCTAAAAAATTAATTATTGAAAAGAGAGATGTAAAAAATAAGAAAGGAAAATCTCGTTCAGAGGTTAACCTTACGAACATGCAGCCATCCCAAATCTCTCGACTTCTCTCGACTTCACAGAGCAACCGAAGATGCTCTTGATGATTCCATTGGAGGCATTGAGGGGGAGAATTACAGACTGAAGGACCGAGTCAAGGAATTGGAGGAAGCTTTGATTCCTATGTCATTGCTTGCCAGTCCTTTAGCAATAGCCATGTCTGCCACCCCTGCAGCCAAGTTAAGAGGATCCTCCAGCCTCCTCACATCATGTAGAGGATATGTGGAGAATAATATCAAGAAAATAATGGAACTGATTGTTGAGGCGTAGGAAACATTACAAACCATGGCTTCCCTTGGAATGAGGGCACATACTTTGCTCGAACATTTGCAGGCGGATTTAAAAAATGAAGAATGTTTCTATTTAGACATGATTGTTCATTTTTGCAACCATGTCAACAACATGACAGAAATGAGAAGAAGACAAAAATATCTCCCCTCCAAAAACCGGATCACTCAATTAAATGCATGCTAGAAAGAGAAAGTGAAGAACCTGCATCTCATTGTCCAGTCATGTGAACAAGCCATATCAAAGAAAGAATTTTTTTTCACAAAGCTGACCAAAATAGATTTAGCTAGAAGGACCAACGAGGTACAAGACCCCAACTTCATCGTCAACTCCTTTCCCTTAACTAGGCAAGCCTTCGATAAACAAGTTGATATTTTTAAGGCGTTGTCTTTAGAAAAGTTTTACAACATCCTTGAATATGGTGAAGATGACGTCAACAACTGGCTAGTCGACTATTCCGTACAGAATGAAGAAATTGATTAAGCTCTGCGTAATATTTCTATCGATCTAAGGGAATTAGAAAATAAAATTTTCAACATAAAAATTCAGAATGAGATCAACGTCACCCCCTTGAGAAGCTAAATTGAAGAATGGTTCGAAAGGGAATTGAAGCAGGTCGTCGACGAAAGGCAATAGGTAGTTGGCATGATTCCAGTAGCCATCGATGACAACAATAAAAAGACATAAAGAAGCAAATAGCAAAAGAGGTGATATGTACCAACATTGTAAGTCTATACTGATCACATCCTGTTTTGTTCATCAATCTGGTTATTCCACATTTTTAAACATAAATTTCTAGCCAAAGACTAATACCTTTCAATTTCATCTTTTCAAGTATTACACTCTGTCGTCGCCCACTTCTTCTTTCCACAATCCTATTTCTTGTACATATTTCTCTTATGGTCCGTGGGAGCCCCAATCCTAGTCTATATGACAAACACATTTAAATTTCCAGGAATATGTAACAAACAATATTATTTTTTTATATTTTCAAATAAAACAATTTTTTATCTCCTTTTATATTTATGTGCTCATAAATTTTTATCTTCAACTATACTGAATGCCAAGCAATTGTGTTTGTTTAATTTGAATTATTTTTTTCTTGTGCATATCTTTTTCTCCTGCTATGCATATAACTATTTTTTGTCTTGACACATATAGAGACATACACACCAGATGGTCTAGGAAAGAACGAAAATTTTGAACATAGCAAAATGGATTATATAGTTTCAAAAAATAAATGGGACTCTAGAGGCCATGTGTCATTTACTGCATGGATACCACCCGTGCTTCATGCTGCTTGCCACATCTCCACTGCAGTTTCCATCTGCCTCCGCTACTTTCTCCCCATCCCTGTAAATTTATTCCCAATTCAACCCGACAGGGACTACATTGGCATGCAACACTTGTTTATTTATTGATCGACGAAAACTGCCCATCGAATGAATGACTTTACACCCTTCTCTGACTCATTGAGACTGACATGATGAGAGATTTTATATTAAAAACCAGAGACATTACAATTTTTTAACAATTTAATAAAATCTTTTATTAAAATGTATTAAAAACATATATATGGCACTCAAGTCTTTGTAGATTATTTTGTGGTAGTGATGAGTATGGTATATTATTGACGCGAAATGATTGAGATTGGTGACATGGCATCATGATAAACAATCACCATGTTTTGGTTGTCTTATTCTACCGACACATTCGTTGAGGCGTTCAAAAATATCATGGGTGAGTTATTTGATATTAGTGTTAAAATTTTACAATACATATATTTCTCCTTGTAAAATAATATAACTAGCATACTCTTAGATTGTGCATACTCTTTAAGCTGGTGAATGGGGATGCCTATGTAATTTGAGAGGAAATTTTATATTAATGTTGTTAATTGGATTCATAAAGATATTATGATTAAAATGATTAAAGATTATATGTCTTGAAAAGAGAGAGTGCAAATCTAGATTTAAGAACTTGATATATATTCTAGGTTAAATTCTATAAGTAAATGTATGATCTTTAAGCTATGAATTTATTTTAAAGACGATAATGAAGATGTCGATGATGATAATAACGAGGTTTAAAAAACTCTATTTTAAAGGTTCTATGTGATGATGATGATGATGATGATGATTAACGTCCACTAAGACCTAATTGGTCTATCAGACCTTAAGACTGTAAGTGATTACTTGTGATTCTTTAGAATTTTGTTTCTGTGCTCGAAAAGCATTAAGAGAAGATTTCCAAGATCACCATACTTTTGTTGAGTTAAGGGGTTAGGAAGGTTGGTAGTGTGATCAATATTTTGAAAATGAGTTCTAATATGGGTATAGGTTGGACAATCTAAGAGAAAGTGCTTTTCATATTCATCCCATGGCATTTAGGAATTAACCAACGCCCAATTTCACTATGGAGCTCATGAGAATTTGTTCTTATCTTAGCAATGATTTTTTTTTTCTTTACACTTGGCAAAACAGATAGATAATTTTGATCTTCTAGATTAGGGTTGATTACATCTTTATAATACCTTTTTTTTTTTTTCCTCTAACTCTTTATCACACCACATTTTTTCCTTAAATTTTGATTTCACATTTTTTTAATAGTATCGTTATTCTGCAAAATGGTTTCTTCCATGATTCCCCAATAGTTTAGCCAAGACTGGGCGTCTTTATGCCATCCTCGCTTGAGTCGATGGTGGTTATGACTTGATTTTGAAGAAATTTTAGGTAGCCTCTTATCTTCCATGTTGTCTAACTTGTTCTTATACATTAGGTATCTAGTCATAGCCATGCTCTCAATGGGGGAGAGGCTTGTTTCTACGAGGAGGATGGGATAGGGCATATTTCCTTTAATTTTTAGATTATAGGTTATAAAATTCTTTTGTATTTGCTCTATCTTTCTCTAGGATTCACGAGAGATACTACAACCCCAGACTTCACATCCATAAAGAATAACAGGTGTAACAAGAGTCTCAAAGAGGAGTTTATTCTTATCCCAACTCCAAAGATCAGCTGATTTACAATTGTTTTCAAGCCCATAATAAGCTTTCCATCCCCCAATAATCCTTTTCTCAATGATATAATTCCAATTGATCTTGTGGTGAATATCAATTCCAAGATATTTGTATGAAGTCACTTCCTCCAAGTTGTTGTTTTCATATACAAAGGTATCATAAGGGATCTTATTGGATTTAATAATCATGACCTTAGTCTTATCAGTATTAACAGTCATACCCCTATTGGAGCAAAAGTCCTTGAGGATTCTTAGTTGGTTTTCAAGATCACGGGGACTCCTTGCCATAAGAACGATATCATCGACATAAAGAAGAATATTGATGACTATACCAGTGAGAGTAGGGCCGACACAACCTTCTTTTTCCAAGCATTCCTCTAACTTATCAATGTATATGCCAAAAAGGGTAGGGGACAAGGGACAACCTTGTTTGACTCCGATATTGCATTTAATATCTTTTGACCAGCCCTCAATGTTTTTAAACTTAGCAATAACATTCTCATACATCCTTATTGCAGCAACCCTCAACTCAAGAGGCACTTTTATCTCTTCCAACCTATTCTAAAGGTTTTTCCTAGGAACCATGTCAAAAGCTTTTCTAAAGTCAACAAAACAACAAAAAAGATTGGTTTTAGTATTGCGGAACTCCTCTACAATGATCCTAAAGGTAAAAAGATGGTCCACAGTTGAATGATATCTCCTAAACCTGGCTTGGTCTTTAGCTCTTTTACCGTGACTTTCTCGCCAAATGCTAATCTTCTTTTCCAAAATAATTCCATAAAGCTTGGCTAAAATCGGGCTAATCATAATGGTCCTATAATTAGAGGGAATGTTTTTATCCCGATTTTTAAAAATAGGAACAACGAGGCTTTGCGTCCAGGGTTTAGGGAAGCCCTGCTTGACTGCTAAGTTGAAGAGCTTGTGTATGTGAGGGATAAGGATTGGCCCTCCGATTTTAAAAATTTCAGCTTGGTAGCCTTCAATGTCCTTAGTTTTCCCATTTGCGAGCTGCTTAACCCCGAACTCTATGTCATCTAAAGAAAAAACTTCTTCCTTTGTAGGGACAATAGGAATGGTGTCCATGGAATTATGGAACTCGTAAACATTTTTAAGGTAGAAATTCCAGTCCGTTAAGGGAATCCTATTATTTTCTTTAGTATTGTGTTTTAGAATTTGGCACCAGAACTTCTTTGGATCCAACTTGTATAGTTGTGAAAGTTGCTCTTGCCTTTTATTGATATAGTATCTTTTTTTCCTTTTAATTAGGGCTTTGTACTTATTGATATTATCTAGTTTTAAGGGCTCATTAGAAGCATCCCTAATGGATTTCCTAGCAATTATACATTCTTTATCATACCAAGGGTTGGTTGTTCTATTATTCTTTTTATGGGACACCTCGAAAGAGACCTTGTTAATAGAAGTGGAAAGGGTAGTTGTAAAATTATGATAGAGTTCTTCAATGTTGTGCTTATAAGTTAGGAGGTTTAATTTACTATTTAAATCCTTTAAGAAAATGTCAACTTTACTTTTGTCAAAGCGCAAATTCCTTTGATTATCAGAATTCTCTTCAATGGTGCTCCTATGCATGGAGGATTTTAGAGTTAGGGTTAAAGGTTTATGATCAGAGTTAGGCTCATGGTCATTTAAAAGGTCAAAAGTTGTTATTTGGTTGGAAACGAGGATATCAGATATCACATAATCTACAATACTACTACCTAGCCCATGAATACAAGTCATTTGGTTGGAGTTTGGCCACTTCATTACTCCATTGCAAATTATTAGGTCTTGAGAGCTACAGAGCTTGACCAACTCAGTACCAAACAAATTCTCAATTAGGTATTCAGAGCTTCTTTTGTAGCTATTAGATAAAACAAGGTCCTCATCTAGCCATAAAGGATTATGGTTGGAGTCACCACTTAAAAGAGTAGCTTGTTTAGTTGC
>ML796535.1:176382-194402 GCA_009831015.1 Picea engelmannii
GGAGGGTGTTAGAATAAAGCTTACTTTAGTAAGAGATAACTATTACTGTTGTAACTGTGAGTTTCTAGGTTTACTATTTTTAGCTAATCAGATCCACTTAAGTCAGTGATCTGCATGCTATATATGTAACCTCCATTTGTTTGATAAGCAATGAAAACGTTTTGTGTTGTGTGAATTAATTCTTCCAATCTTGTGCAATGGCTACTCTCTCGATTTCTAGTTCTTTCATCTTTCCTATTGAATTCTAGCAATATCAACATCCATGGTATCCATGTTTGTGAACAAACCCTGGTGACACTATCTAGGGTTTGAAAATAATCAAAACCATGATCTATTCAATCCCAAAAAAGAAAACCCAAATGTAAAACCTTGATTTCCAAAGTTTCAAAGCATTGTAGAATAAAAAAATAACATTTATTCACAAAGAAATAAGGGCAGGCGATAATCAAAATCTTTAATGGTGGAGAAGAATGAAGACATATCGAACCACAACCTCTGAGATTTCGGGCGAATCTACCTCATCTTCTTCAAATCTGATAAATATCGAACCAATGAAGGATTTGCTAATATTATTATTACTCGGATAAAATTTGTAGGAGGATATCCAACATTCACAAGATTATTATGGAGGATTGATCGCCATCCCTGCCAACATAACTGCTAAGGGCGGTGGTCCACTTGGCACCCCTCCACCTTCTTCTTCTTCCTCGCCTTCAACTTCCTTACCTCTAACCAGTTGGCGAGTTAAAATCTCTTACCTTTTATCTTCAATTTTTTCTTTTGCTTGTTGGTTCCATTCCACTAGGAATCTTTTATGTGTTTTTATCCAATTTTTGTTTTGCTTGCTGGTTTGGTTCCACCATGAAACATTGCGGGTTCGGTTCTTGCAGATGGAATTTATGGGCGAAGCGACATGAGCTCCGATGAGGATGTTGAGAGGAGTACCGTGTCACCGCACTATGAAAAAAAATTTTGCATGGATCTTAGACGTGCGCACCATGAGGTCAGTGTAGTAATGGGATGACTACAATGACACATTATTTATGGAATACATGTGGATGTTCCAGGACAGGGTGGCAGCCAAATGAGACATCGACAAGTTTTGGGCCACCAAGGCCTCTAGGGGGACAATCGGGTCTGGAATTCGGTTCTCTGTGCTAGAACTGTCTCTCCGCATGAGATATCCAAGTTCTTAGGATTTTCACAAATATCTCCTATGGAATATCCAACATCGAGTTTGAGCATAACTTTGACATTTATCATTGTGCAAGATGAGGTGGTAGCTAGGTAGAAGAAGGCAGTGGGTGCAGTGTTCAAGGTGGTGGGAGGTGGTAGTCGGTGCTGCTCAGAGCTATAACCAGGTAGAAGGTGTTATTGTGTAGAGTGAAGCACATAACCGGTTACAGGATCAATCAGTGTAGTGACAAGCTAGATTGGACAGGAAGATCACATCAACTGTTAATTTGACAAATCATATAATTTAGAATTTTATCCATGTATTAAATCAATTTTAATACACTTACAAATAAGTAAATCATATTTCCTCCACCACAGTTAAATAGTCCCATCAATATGGGATGGGAGAATGAAAAATTAAGAATATAAGTTTTAAAAAAATAAAATTTTAATTTAAAAATAAAAAATTTTAAAAAATATTAATAAACATTGGTAAAATTGTCTTAAAGGCATTACAAAATAGACCAATTAATACAAAAAATGCATCGCTTAATTGGCAGTGAACGAGAGTTGAACGTAAGTAGAAAGCTATAGTCCCTGCCTTGGCCGAAGGAAGAGAATAACAAGATAAATATTTATTAACATTTTGTTAGCCTTTCCAACTACTTCTACCTCATCGTCCAGCTCATGACCTCTGCCTAACGGTGATTTTGTCTTGACATAATTGGGATGAGTAAGTTAAATTTGTTAAAAGGTACAACAAGGCAGCCCAAATCATTTTTGTATATTTGAGTGCAAATCTAATTGAAGGATATAGAAATTGATATGCTCTTTACTTCTATTAAACAATCCAATGTTGAGTAGTGCAAGCATTAGAAGCCATCAAACCCCTTCTCAAATACTACACGACCATAAATACCTCGACACAGAAATTCTCAGGGTTTTTCGTGAAACAATATACGATGAGTTTTCCAGGAATCAAAATATAGGTACAATAAATATACGATGAGTTTGCAGGGATTTGAAGTCGTGACATATAGATACAAGCACCATTTATAACCTTTTTTCATTAAACCTTGGCTAGCTAGAACTCACGATAAAATTGGGGAATTTTGTAAAATGAAGGAAAAATACCTATCCAAAACTGACAGATGTTGTGACTCTAGGCTCCAGCTGTGATCCGACCACCACATTGTGAGCTGCTCTTGTTGAATCAGAGGAGGGGAAAGAACATTTTCCTACTAATTCATTTAACAAGAGCTTTTCCTTTGGACCGAGGAAGTAGTTTCTTTACAGACTTAATTCTTCGTCCCTGCTTTTCCTCAGAATTCTCGTTTTCATTAGTCTCATACCTATACAATATAATGATTGATTTTACCAAATTTTCAGTATAGATAAATAATACAATAAAATGATGTGTACAGAAAAATGTTTTATAGTAAAACACTGCCTATTTGTAGATTTTAACCTTGTACAATATTTAATGCAAACAGATTTTTAGTAAAAGAACAAAAAATATACAATGGAAAATACACACATTACATCGAGATTTCTCCCCTAGAAACCCAAACTGAGAAAACCAACATATTCTATATTCATTCATAGTGATACATTGTTTACAATACAATATAAATAGAGGAGCTAGTTGCATAAAAAACTCTAACCCAATGACCTGGATTAGTAAACAACCCTAATTCCTTAACCAAAAATAGAAAACAATCAGCAAAAACCATGTGCCAAAAAAAACCCAACAATGGACACGAAAATCGAGTCGACCCAAAAAATGAGGAAAAAATGTGACACGTTTCCAGAGGGAAAAAAATTCTTGGGGGCACTGGCCCCCCTCCAACCCCCGAAGGGGGGGGGCTAGCATCCCCCCCTCAAACCCCATGCGTTCCCAACACAACATAGCAGACACTATATCTAGTCCTACGAAGAATATAACACATAGCCAACATTCTCTCACTTGTTTTCTTCTTTGCATACAGGGGGTTAACAAGGTTACATAGTCAAAAATCCAGGGTAGCAATGCCCATGGATCCTCTACACCAAGAGAGCTTCTCAGTGCTCACAGATTTTGTTAATGAATCTGCAACATTCTTCAAAGTGTCAACCTTCATCAAAAACACTTTCTTTTCTTCAACCATGTCTCTCACATAGTGATATTGAATATCAATATGCTTTGTCTTTGAATGATAAGCTGGGTTCTTCGCCATAAAAATTTCACTCTGACTGTCACAATCTATCCTTACAGCTTACTGTACCAACCCAATACCTGAAAAAAATATTTGTAACCATACTGCTTCCTTACTTGCATGAGTGGCTGCTATGTATTCAACTTCTGTAGTTGAAAGTGCCACTACAACCTGTCTTTTTCTCATCCAACTGATTGCTCCTCCAAACAGGTTAAACACATACCCGCTTGTATATCTCCTACGATCCATATCTCCAGCCCAATCTGCATCCACAAAGCCATGTATGTCCAACACTCTGTCCAATCCTGGTCTTCCTTGGTAGTACAATCCATAGCTAACAGTTCCACATAAATACCTGAAAACCCTTTTTACTGTTGTCCAATGCTCCTTCCCTGGTTTTGACATATACTTTCTCAAAACTCCCATTGCATGTGCAATGTCTGGTCTGGTACATACAATTGCATACATCAAACTGCCAACTGCACTCGTATATGGAACACGATACATGTCCTTCTCCTCTTCCTGTGTCTTGGGACACTGATCTGCGGATAAATTTACAACAACATGAATAGGGACCTTGACCGGTTTACATTCCTTCATATTAAAGCTCTGCAATATTGTCTAGACATATTTTCTCTGATTTAACCAGAGTTTCCTCTTTTTCCGATCTCTTTTAATTTCCATGCCCAAAATAAAATTTCAAGCACTGAGATCCTTTATGTCAAATTTAGAGGACAACTGAGCTTTCACATCCTGGATAATATCCTTTTTGTTTCCTATCAGCAACATGTCATCCACATATAAGACCAAATAAATCAAATGATCACCAATTAATTTAAAATACACACAATGATCCTCTTTGCTTCTTTTGAAGCCAAGTCCCGGCTTATAAGTATCAAATTTTTGATACCACATCCGTGGTGATTGTTTTATACCATACACAGACTTTTTCATCTTGCATACTAGCTCCTTCTCTCCCTTCACAACAAATCCTTCTGGCCGCTTCATATAGATTTCTTCTTCCAGATCCCCATGTAGGAATGTTGTCTTCACATCCATTTGTTCTACTTCAAAATCAAATGCAACAACAACAGATAAAATAAATCTTATAGAATTTAACTTGGCAACATGAGAAAAAATATCACCAAATCAATTCCCTCAACCTGGGAAACCCTTTGCTATTAACCCAACTTTGTATTTCTCCACTTTTCCTCCTGCATTCATCTTCTTTTTAAATACCCATTTTCTGCTAATGGGATTTCTTCTAGTCGACAACTCCACTAGATCTCAAGTCTCATTCTTATCCAAGGTTGCCATTTCTTCATCCATGGCTTTTTTCTAGAGCTTTCTATATTCTGAATCAATTGCCTCCCTGACAGTTCTAGGATCATCATCAATAATAGACAAAGAAAAATTTTAACAGAAATAAGATGGAGTATATCTTTCTGGTAGCCTTATTTCTTGAATTGATCTTCTAAATACTGGAGTATGATGATATTCTTCTTTTGATTCCTGTTCTTCTGTAGAGTCTAGTTCATCACCCTTTAAATCAAACTCTATTTTCTCTGGTTCTTCCTTACTTGGTAGGACTTCTTGTTTAACAACATCCTTCATTTCTCTAAATACCACATATCATCTATACACAACCTTCTTAGTTTCTGGGTTCCAAAGATTATAAACTTTGAGACCATCTTTATACCCAATAAAGATACACTTTTCAGCCTTCTTATCTAGCTTACTCATGTTTTCCTTTGGAACATGAACATAGGCCTCACAACCAAATACCTTGATATGTGTGAGAGAAGGTTTCTTACCAGTCCATACCTCTTGTGGAGTCTTGTCATCTAGCACTGATGAGGGTGATATGTTGACTAGGTAACATGCAGTACCCACTGCCTATGCCCATAATTCTTGCCCCAACCCGACACCATTGCACATGCACCTTTCTTTTTCCATCAGTGTCCTATTCATCATTTCTGCAACTCCATTCTACTAAGGTGTATATGGAGTATTCTTCTTCCTTTCTATACCACACTCCTTACATAATTCTTCAATTTCATTCCTGCAGAACTCTCTACCATTATCTGTCCTCAACACCTTAATTATTTTCTCTGTTTGATTCTCAACAAGAGACTTAAACTATTTAAACCTGTCAAAGACTTCAGATTTCTTCCCAAGGAAATATATCCAAGTATTCCTTGAGAAGTCATATATAAATGAGAAATAGTACACAAATTTTCCAAATGATGGGACTGACACATGTCCAAACACATCATTGTGAACTAGCTATAAAATTCCTTCTGCCCTCGTTGCACCAGAGGGGAATGTTACTTGATTCTGCTTCCCATATACACAATGTTCATAGAAATCAAAATCCAGAGAGAATTTATACATACCTTCAACCATACCTTTACTGTGTAATAGTCGAAGATCCTTCTCTCTGATATGCTCTAGTCTGTGATGCCACATCATAATTTTTTATCCAGAGACTGTAGGTGTTCTTTCTTCTTCAACTCCAATATCGGGAACAACAAAACTATTACACCCATCACTAATAGTGCATCCTTTCATCTTATACATATTTCCAAACCGAACTCCCTTCAACAACACCATTGCTCCTCGAACCATCTTGCAGGTTTCCTTTTCAAATATTGTTTTTACCCTTGCATCGTTCATTTTTCTTACATAAATCAAATTTCTGGTCAATCCTAGGATGTGCAGAAAACAAGGTAGTGTTTTAATCCTTCCATCTATGAGCCTCAACTTGACTTTTCCTTGACCTATGATTCTGTTTGTCGAGTCATCACCAAGGAAAACAATACCTCCATCATACCTTTCATATTCACAGAACCACTCCTTGTGGGGAGTCATATGAAAGGATGCACCTGAGTCAACCAACCATGCCTTATGATCTGTAGGTGTGCTTGGAGAATCCAAGTACATATCCCCTCCTTCTTCCTCGTAGGTCTTTTTTTCTATAAAAGGATGTTCTTTAGATCCCTTCTTTTTCTCAACTTTGGATCTACACTACTTCTTGTAGTGCCCTTCTTTTCCACATCTCCAACATACCTTTACAAAATTTTCGGGAGACTAAGATCTTCCCTTAGACTTAGATCTCCCACTTGAGGACTTAGATCTATTTCTTTCCTGGGAGCGACCTCTTGTAAATAATTCATCTATGCTATGTCCTTCCATGTTCTTCCATCTCATCTCCTTCGAAAACACGGATGAGACCACTTCATCAAACTTCAAGGCAGTTGTATTACTACCTATGGCCAAAACCAGACTATCCCACGAGTCTGGTAAAGAGCATAGTAAACTGATACATTTATCTTCATCTAAAATTTTAATCTCAACAAATACTAACCGACTTACCACAGTATTGAAGGCATTCAAATGCTCTGCCAACGAGTCTCCATCTCTCATCCTTAGGTTATACAAATTCTTTCTCAGTAATAATTTATTTATTAGGGACTTATATTGATACAACTTCCCCAACTTATCCCATAAATGTTTGGTTGTAGATTCCTCTGACACATTCAGTAATACTGAATCTGAGAGACACAGTCGGATTGTGCTCTTCGCCTTCCGATCCAAATTTTTCTAGTCATCTGCTGAAGTTCTTGTAGGTGCAGTACCTGGATGCCCTGCGATCCACTGATATTTTTCCACCAACATATCTTCCATCTTGAGCTTCCACAACTCAAAACTTTTTCGATTAAACTTCTCGATCTCCATTTTCGAACTACTCGCCATTTATTTTCACTTTAAAAATCAATACCACCGATCTCCCACTGTAATAAGTCTTATCATAGTCCTGAGCGAAACCCTTGACCACAAAGGCGTCCCCCTGAAGCCAACAAAGCTTTGATATAAAATGTAGATTTTAAGCTTATACAATATTTACTGCAAACATATTTTAAGTAAAAGAACAAAAAATATACAATGACAAATACACACATTACACATAAATTTTTCATTGGGAAACCCAAACTGGGAAAACCAACATATTCTATCTTCATTCATAGTGATACATTGTTTACAATACAATATACATATATGAGCCAATGACATCCAAAAACCTAACTCAATGACCTGGATTAGTCAACAACCCTAATTCCTTAACTGAAAGTAGAAAACCATTGGCAAAAACCATGTGTCGAAAAATCGCCCAACAATGGACACGAAAATCGAGGTGACCAAAAAAAAAGGAAAAAAATGTGACACGTTTCTCGAGGATTTTTTTTCTATCCCTAAACCCCCATGTAGGTGGACTATCGCCCCCTTGCAATCCCCCTACGTGCTCGACCGAATGTAGCAGACACTATATCTAGTCGTGCGAAGAATATAACACATACCCAACATTATTCTATCAAAAAATTAACAAAATTATCAAACCGTCGTCTGAAATGTAAAAGAAATGAACTTACTCCACTGGCAATCACAACTCCCACCACAATAGGCAGAGGCGTGGAATAAGTTATCCACACCTCTCATTTAAAGGTCACAAGGTAGGAAATGAGCCCAATAAAGAATGACGTGGTAGCTCCCACCGCCTGGTTAAAAGAATTTGACAGGAACCAAAGTGAAATAGTCCCACTGAAAACAAACGTCGAAAAAATCACGCTAAGAGCCTTAATTTTTACAAGCTGAGACCGCGATCGAATCGTCTGCATCAACACCGACGTTAACCACATGATTCTAATGTAACTCAACAACACACATGCCTTCATGTGATACATTGTAAGAAATATTGGGTACTTGAACCCATAGTTACTCAACATGTACTTATTCAAAAGTAAAACCCCGATATTTGAAAATTACCATGACGATATCATTTCGATGGTAAAAATCGTCCCCTTCACGGTCGAAATCTTGGATCCCATTGCCTTCCAGCCTGTTCTGGGGCCTCCTGCAAATTTTCCTATACATCTTATACGCTTTGGTTGTACATATTCCTTATGCCTAGTCTTAGTTGTAGAAATTGGCATAGAAATTGCCTTTTCCTTGCTACCAATTCCACTAGCATGTTTACTAACAAGCGGCAAGGGTCAAGTAAACAAATAATGTTGCGGATGTTGGAGATTGAAGATGAAGTTGCGCGATGAGGGTCAATTAAATAGGGAATGTTGTTGACGTTGGATATTGAAGATGGACTCACCAATGTTGGAGATTGAAGATGGAGTCACTCAGGGGGTGGCAGGGAGGTCCAAATCCCAATGGATTGATTGTCTGCATGTAAATGTGGATATATGTTAGGTGGGGAATAGGTGGAAGGGACAAGTGGTATATGTGGTATTGGTTGACAGGTTATAAAAGGGTGGTTTCCCAAAAAATGTCAACCAATTGACAGGTTTTTGGGAAAACCTATCCCTAAAATATGCCTTCGACATAAAAAGACAATAATATTTTAATACTTTTGTTATTTTCTTATAAAAGATAATAAGATTTTAATATTTTATTATTTTTCAACTTTTATGTTTATATAGATTAATAACCTGTTAATTTAAGTTAAAAAATTAACCTATATAAAAATTTATTAAATAAGAAAAGTTTATATTTAAATAACTCATAGGTAATAAAAAATATAAATAATTTTTTCCTTTAAAAATAAAAAATACTTAATAAAAAATATAAATAATTTTTTCTTTTAAAAATAAAAAATACTTAATAAAAAATATAAATAATTTTTTCCTTTAAAAATAAATTAAAAATTATAGTATATAAGTTATTGAAAAGTTGTAAGTTATATAAGTTTCAATATTATTTTGGTTAATATAAAAATGAATTACAAATTATAGTATATAAGTTATAGAAAATAAAAAATATAAATAATTTTTTCCTTAAAAATAAATTATAAATTACAAATATACAAGTTATAGAAAAGTTGTAAGTTATATAAGTTTCAATATTATTTTGGTTAATATAAAAATGAATTACAAATTATAGTATATAAGTTATAGAAAAGTTGTAAGTTATATCAAGTTTCAATATTATTTTGGTTAATATATTTAGTTTGTGAGTAGAATTTGAATTTAATTTACAATTTAAAAAAATCTTAAAAAAAAATTAAAATTAAATTTGAATTCTTAAAATTAAAGTTATTTATACTAAAATAATTCATATATATTTTTTAAAATATCAGTTACTTGTCCAATTTTTGTCTCACCATGAGGTATTGAATGCTTTCGTAGCAGAGAAAACAAAACCCACATCTTAACTAGTTGAGTTAACTAGAATTGACATTCATCGAAAAAAAATATCCAATACACTTTGCTCCATCTATTTTTCCACATAGAATTTTAGCTATTCCAATAAAAAAATAGAATGCACTTTTAAAAATTAAACAATCTCTTTTACACTTAATAATAACAATCTCTTTTTCATAAATTTATAATTTGTTAATTTAAATTTAAAACATTAATAATAATAATAAAAACTCTATTAAATTAGAAGAGTTTATATTTGAATAACTCATTCATATATATATTAAAAGAAATACTCAACTAGAAATATAATATATATATATATATATATATATATATATATATATATATATATATATATATATATATATATATATTCAACAAAAAATACAAATAATTTTGGTTTCACCAATTTTTTCTTAAAATATTAAGTATAAATCATATTATTTACTTTATAGAAAATTTAAGTTATATCAATTTTCAATAGTGTTTTAGTTAATATATTTAATTTGATAATAGAATTTGAATTTGATTTATAATTTGATTTTTTTTTTATTAAAAAATATTTAAAATAAACTTTGAATTCTCAAAATTGATAAAGTCATTTTAAGAAAAAAAATCCATAAAAAATTATCAAATATACTGTGTTCCATTTATTTTTCCACATATAGATTTTTGGATTTTTGGTCATTTCAATGGAGTAACATAATGCAAAAATTAAACAATCTCTTTTATACTTAATAAATAAAATCTTCGTGTTTAAAATTTCAACTTTGAGTTCTTCGCACCTTTAGATTATAAGGAGAAAACCATAAAAGAATGGAAAAAAAAAAAACCAATTAATATACATGATAAGAAAACAATCTCTTTTATACTTAATAAATAAAATCTTCGTGTTTAAAATTTCAACTTTGAGTTCTTCTCACCTTTAGATTATAAGGAGAAAACCATAATAGAAGGGAAAAAAAAAAAAACCAATTAATATACATAATAAGAAAATGATGAGTATGCAGTTTTCTAACTAGCAAATTTTAGTAAAATTTATTGGTTAATCATTTTATTCCATGTAAATGTGATGGTTTTCTTTTCATAACTACAATTAAAAAAATACTTTCAAATTGAATATAAGTTTTAAATTAAGAGATAAATTTTAAATTAAGAGTGAATTAATAAGTACAAGTTTTTTTAATTTTTTTTAAGAATATGATTTAGATTGTTAAAAATATGTCAAATTTTTTTAGAAATAAAATTTTATTATAGGGTGGTTGAAATTGTCTAAAACATTTTAGAAATAAAATTTCATAATTAAGTTTTTAGAAAATAAATTTATAATTTTCATATTTTTTTTTTTAAATGTGTTTTTCTACTTAATAATTTATTTCTTTATAATTCTCTTTGATATACTTATTCTAGTGTATTTCACAAATATATTTTCACATTTAATGTTAAAATTAGAAAGAATAACACATTTTTTTCAAAATACTAAAAAGTTTATAACATTAGGTTGATACAATATCAAGATTCCAATGTAAGCCTATTCACTTGAAATAATTTGTTGGTGGTTAGTAAGGGGATATATTCTCTCCCTTACCAAATGCCTATGGGTCTTGGGTCACTAACATATTTCCTTACATCTAAGAATAACAAGATCTTAGTCAATTAGAAAAAAAAAAACTTCTTGGTGGTTAGTAAGGGGATATATTCTCTCCCTTACCAAATGCCTATAGATCTTGGGCCACTAACATATTTCTTAACATCTAAGGATAACAAGATCTTAGCCAATTAAAAAGAGTTTCAGATCATACCCGAGAACCAAAAACGATTGTTTAAACTATGATACCGAATATTTCATGTTAATATTATTAAGTATCTAGCAAAAGAGTCATGTACTTTCCTCAAACAACATACCTTTCACCCTAAACAAGTTGCCTTTCACTCTCTATATATAAAACCAAAATACATAACCCTAATTACAATATTACCTTGTTTAACTAGAAAATAAAAAGAATATGATATCACAATTTTTTTTTTTTGTAAGTTAGAGTGTTGTGTTATATTGATTCCTTTCAGAAAATTACAACTGTCTGTGGTGCTATGAGCCACGTGGTCGCAGTGCCCAGAAGGGAAACCACTGTGCCAGATGTCCAAAAACTAGTAAGGCCAAATGTCCAATAAATCACATGGCTCCGGTGCCTAGTTGGGAAACCACCATCGCCATGGTCATGCCACTGAAAGGTAACTAGACTAGGCCACACAGGATCGAGGTGCATAGGTAAAGTGTAGAAAAAACTCAGAAAACACAACAAGACCCTAAAAACATGGACCAAGACGCAGTCCTGCGAAAACCTGCTTCGCCGAAGCTTTGCCTTTTCCACGTTCTTCCATGGCTTGTTGAAGATCTTGCATGAACATCATCAGGGCATCCACTCTTCTCCAGCGGTCGACTTCCTTCTGTTGTGCATTGAGCGTTGCCTCTTTGATCTCTTCCAAATATTTTTTCAACAATTTGATAATCTCCAGGTCTTTTTTCATCAATTTGATATCTTCCAGGAGTTCTGTTCTGTCCGCGCACAAAGCATAGGGGAGGTTGGGGTGGGTGTGGAGAGGGGAGGAGGAGGAGGATCTCAGGGGGGAGGTGGGATGGGGGGTGGTGAAACGGGGTCGAGGGGGGGAGAGCAGGTAAAAGGGACGTGGAGGGAGAGACAGAGGAGGAGGTTCATAGCTAAACGAGTTCCCATACAGATCAAACCACTCTATCGTACAGCTGTAGGGGTTCGAGAGGGGGGAGAGGTCACAGGGAGGTTGGTCACTAGTTGGTTGGTCGCAGGGTATCTAGTTTGAGGTGACCACAAGGAGGGGTGCCAAAGGAGGAGCCTCGTCGCGTGGTGGAACTGCAGGAAGAGCTTCAGGGGTCGGGTTAGCCAGGAGAGCCTCCAGGGGAGGGTTTGCTAGGATATCTTCTGGGAGCTCTGCAAAGGGAGTGACTGGTTCATCCTAAGCCTCTGTTGTAGGCAAAATTCTTCCACGACCCAAGTACCAGGCTGCCCCCCACTTTGGCTTGCCATGGGGTCATGGCATAGTGTGGAGCAAACACAGAAAACCAACTGGAATCCCCATGAGGTCTCACCAGAGCTCGAAGGTTGGGCAGAGGGGCTGGAGAGCTCTGGAGACTTGGTGCTTGGAATTGCAAACAATGGAATAAAGTGCTAGAGTCCTCATCGTGTCCAGAAGAAGCCGGGGCCAGGGTGTAAGCTAAAGCGACGGGGAGGAGCATCTGCATGGCTTTGTGAGGACGCACGAGTTGCAGAGCATGCCGCACGAGTGAACTTCGAAATGCAAATGCGAGGGGGAGGGTGGCGACAGGTGGTGTAAAGACCGGAATTGACCAGGGTAAGGACGTGGCGAAGAACGTAAGCCAAGTGGCAGCAGGCATAGTTGGAACCGTCATTTCAATCGAGCACCCCATTCGGGGGAAGATATTTGGTGTGAGCTATGTTCTTACAAGCGATGACCGCAGGGTGAGTGGGGTTGGTAGAAGGGGTACATGAGAAGGTGGCTTCTTCCAGCTCAACTCCAAAATTTTCCAGCCAATCAACAACTTGGTTGGTCGTTCTTCTAACATGGGAAGGAAGGATGACCTGTTGAGGCTGGAGAATAGAATTAATTCTGCAGAGCCCATTTGTGAGTCACTAGTTGGGCAATAATTTCTCTGGATTTTCCCCATTGAGTAGATGATAGAGGAGCTTGATAACAATTTTCGAATCCCCTTTTGCGATGAGAGGAAAGAGATGTAGCTCTGAAGCTGCTTGCAAACCACAGAGAAGGCTCCATATTTCTGCAGCGTTGTTGGTAATATGCCCCATGCTACCTGCTAGGATGTGTAGGATTTCTCCATCACTGTTTTGGATGACTGCCTCGTAACTAGCTGGTCCCGGGTTCCCTTTGGAGGCTCCATCAAAATTGAGTTTAAATAAATTTAGAGGTGGAGCCTCCCAAAGAGTGGGGCTGCTCGTGCATACCGTAGCTGCCCTGGGCCGTTCCGGGGTTGGGGTGATATTTATGTTCCAAGATTTGATGATATGATGTTCATTCTGAGGGCTTTGCAGGTCCTGTGCCGTCTAGGGATGCAGCGAGATGGTTTTGTTGATATTGATGTGGATTGTGTTCCAAACCTCTTGCCACGTTTTGGTGACTGAGTTGAAGATTCTTCTATTCCTCTCTTTCCATATCTGCTAGAGGATGAAGCCCTGGGAGCAGTTGCCAGATTATATTGAGAATGGGAGAGTGGAAGATCGAGCTTCTCCATCCTGCAATAGTATCCTTTGGGCCTAGGCTGTTTCTATCCCAAATGCACGAGTTGTAGGGGCAGAGGTTGAGGAGATGACCTAGAGTTTCTTCCTCTTGTTCACATAGCTTACACCAAGACGGCCCGATGAAACCTCGTTTTATTAAGTTAGCCCAAGTGAGGATGCTGTTGTGTGCCACTAACCAAAGAAAGGTGTTGACTTTCAGCCAGGATTTCATATCCCAGATTTTTCCCCAAATTTCCTCACGAGGCAAGGTGCTATGATTTGCTTTTAGGGAGTACGCTTCAGGAATGTTAAAGGCACCTGTGGTGGAGTGGCCCCACCTAAGGATGTCCTCCCCTTGTTGACTAAATATTTTCCTAGAGGCAAGGTGCTCCTGTAGGGGTCGGAGGTTGACATGAAGGGGAATATTTAGATGCTCGTGAGTATTTTTCCAGGTGTGCCATAATTCTCCTAGATCAAAGGGCTTCCAGAAATCGATGACTCTGTGTAGTCCTGCAACAGTTGTAAGGGGAATGAGGTCTCTGAGGTTGGGATCAATATTCAAGGCGGGAAGTTGTTGCCACTAGTCACTCCAGAAGTTTACTGAAGTACCATTTTGCAGTTCCCAGAATGAGTGGTCCATGATGAGTCCTTGATTATTTCAGGGAGCATTCCAGATGAGCGAACCTGGGCTTTGACCATTCCATCTGATGAGTTCTTTTTCCATGGTTGTAGGGGTACAATTTTTCCTCCACAAACGTGCCCAGAGATCTTGGGTTCGTTTTAGCCATCTCCACCAGATTTTACCACTAAGGACTTTGTTAAGAGTGGCTGGGTCACGTAGACCGAGGCTGCCTGCTTTTTTTGGGTTGTAGACCTTTTTCCATCTTACCAAGGAGATTTTGCGTCCTTCCTTGATACCTTCACATAAATCTTCTTTGGATTGATCTTAGGGTGTTGTGGATAGAACTCGGGGCCTCTAAGGCTGAAAAGGTGTAGATCGGGAGAGCTTGGAGGAAGGATTTAAGGAGAATGAGGCACCCAGGCAGAGTGAGAGCTTGAAAGGTCCAGAGGGAGAGTCTCTTCTTGAAATTGGACAGCAAGGAGATCCAGGAGGCGTTCCTGAGAGAGTTATCGATGAGGGGGATGCCCAGGTAGACCGATGGAAGGACACTGCGAGTGAAGCCCAGGAGGTGAGTGAGATGGTTTTGGATGACTAAAGGCGTGTTGAAGAAGAATACTTGGGATTTGGTTAAGTTCACCTCCATGCCTGAATCTTCATAGAAGAGGTCAATGATGGATCTGAAACAATGGGCTTCTCTGGCAGTGGAGATTCCCATAAGAAGGGGTCGTCTACAAATTGGCTATGAGAGATGGGGGGAGAAATTCCATGGGGGGAAAGGCCCGAGAGAGAGTGGTCCCTGATGGCTTCTTTTAGCATGTGGTTGAGCCCTTCTGCCATGAGGATGAAAATGAAGGGCGAGAGAGGGTCTCCTTGTTTAATTCCTCTTGAGGGGGAGAAGGGTTTGGAAGGGACGCCATTGATGAGGATTGAGAACAGTGCTGAAGAGGTGAGGTTAACAATCCAAGAGAACCAGGTGGGAGTAAAGCCGAAGGCTAGGAGAGTGGATTTCAAATAGCCCCAGTTTAGTTTGTCGAAGGCTTTGGAGAGATCCAGCTTTAGGAACATGCCCTGAGTTTTAGTAGAGCGGAGGGAATGGATAACTTCGTGAGCCAGGATGATGTTGTCCAGAATCTGGCACCCTTCTACATAACTAGAGTGCTCAGGGGAGATTAGGAACGGTAATATGGGCTTGATCCTGGTTGCAATTATCTTTGTTAGGAGTTTGTAGAGGACATTGTAAAGGGCTACGGGTCTAAAGTGAGCTGGAGAGGTGGTGTTATTCTCTTTGGGGACGAGGGTGAGAAAAGTTGCATTGAGGGCTTGAAGGACCTTTCCAGATCTTCTAGAGTCCTCAATGATTTCCCACACATCCTTATGAATGATATTCCAATAGTAGTGAAAGAAATCAGAAGTGAAGCCGTCTGGTCCAGGTGCCTTACTGAGCAGGGTGGCCTTTAGTGACTGATCTACCTCCTCTTGAGTGATTGGTCTCCTCAGGGCTTCATTTTACTCCTTAGTGACCTCCTTGGGTATGTTCTTGAGGATAAAAGCTATGGTTTGCAAGTGATCAATTGGGGGTTCTGTGAGGAGATATTGGTAGTAGGTAAGCAACTCCTTTTCCACATCTGCATGTTGTTGTATTTTTGTGCCTTGCACTAATATGAGATGTGTAATGCGATTGGAATGATGCCTCTGTACCATCGATCTGTGGAAGAATTTAGTGTTTTTTCCCCCATCCTTCAGCCAAGTGATGTGAGATTTTTGTCTCCAGAGAACCTCCTCTTGCGCTTTCTTGTCAGCGATCTGATTGTTGAGAAGTGTTTCCTATATTTTTATGGCTTCCATTAGACCCCGTGTTCTGATTTGATGTTGTAGTGTTTGCATTTGCTGTTGGAGAAGTTCCTGAGCTTGGAATATATTTCCAAAGGTGGTCTTATTCCAGGTTTTGAGTCGTTGCTTGAGGTTTTTTAGTCTTTGTTGGAATCTATACATTGAGGTTCCTGTTTGGATGGCCACTGCTTCCCACCAGGCCTTGATGTTTTCTTGGAAATCTAGGTGAGTCAACCATAATTTTTTGAAACGGAAGGGATTTCGTCTGGGGGTGCTAGTGATGTTAAGCGTTAGAAGAATTGGCTAATGATCTGATGATCCGTCGGATCTTTTAAATGACTATGGTTGAGTTTTAATTTTGCATGTATTAATTAACCATTTGAGAAACTTAGTGAAAGAATTAGGAAAGAAGAAGAATTATAACAGCCATATACACATATGCAGTTCTGAAATGAATAATAGACAACAAACCATAAACACGCAGATTGATAACGGAGTTCAGCACAACTTTTGCCTACGTCTCCGGGCCTTTTCTCTGTGGGGGAGGCTTCTTTATTTCTGTTCAAATTCTCAAAAGTACATCGCTGCAATGCCAAATGGCTACAAGAATGATCTGGTCTTGTTCTCCCAGATCTCTAGAACCTTGCAAAGAAAACAACATGCAAAACGGACGTCCGGAGCTCCCAGAAATGGTTCGACAACGTCTCCTCCTCAAAAGCTTCTCTGCATCAAACTGACTTTGGCTCGGCTTTTCCTCAGCATAACTCTGCTCTGACTGCTCTCCAATGGCCTCAAATAGGCCTATTTTATATAACCTTGAAGTTGGTTTCTCAGCTCCAACTTTCTCCAAGAATTTGGCGTCCAAAAATGCCTAATATCCCCCAAAAATGGAGAGAATCAGCTAATAATAGGCATACTATTAATAAAAAAAACCAAACTATATAACCAAAACCCAAAATATGGCCAAAATAGGGCGCAACCCCCTTTTGGCGTGCGCCCTAGTCATATGGGGCCTCCACATGGCCACGCGCTGGTCCTCTCCCGACGCTAGCTCCTTTATTCACGCTAACTCCTGGTCGCATGTGCATATAATAGGCCCATGGGGCCAATTGTTATAACAAACCCCGCACATATTGTAACTGTAGCCCCGGGTCTTATGGTAACCTCCTGGGATCCGGGGGCTTACCCCCTTTCGCGCGCTTCGTCGTATTGACTCCCGGTCCGGTGTGGCGTGGTTATATGATAATACTCCGAGGGCTGGGGCTAAGCCCCGGCCCTTTCCCCCGCGGCTTATACCATTGATTAAATTTAAATACAATGTTTGCCATTATATTTACAAGCACCACTGTGGGGGCGGGCGGTTAGCCCAGCCCCGCCAGTCCTCTTCCCACCAGGAGGTCGCGGGTTCGACCCCCGGCCATGCCAAACAATTTTACACATAAACAAATAACCAATCATATGGTGCCACGTGGCAGCCCTTGACTGGGCCACGTGGCACCTTAACCACCAACCACAACCTGACACGTGTCAAACGATGATTCACCCACGTCAACTGCCATACTGCCCGGTCAACCTGCCCTGTCATCATGCCATGTCACCTAATGACGTCACCCGTGCCATGTGTCACCCTTCCAGTGGTGACACGTGTCACCTTCGGATATGTCCAACCGTACGCCAAATTGACCAAATCTGCCTGACA
>ML796535.1:196800-208209 GCA_009831015.1 Picea engelmannii
TCGGATCTTTTAAATGACTATGGTTGAGTTTTAATTTTGCATGTGTTAATTAACCATTTGAGAAACTTAGTGAAAGAATGAGGAAAGAAGAAGAATTATAACAGCCATATACACATATGCATATCTGAAATGAATAATAGACAACAAACCATAAACACGCAGATTGATAACGGAGTTTGGCACAACTTTTGCCTACGTCTCCGGGCCTTTTCTCTGTGGGGGAGGCTTCTTTATTTCTGTTCAAATGCTCAAAATCGTGCATGTACTGTTTCTGATCCTCCATTCTTGGCAAGATGATGGTGTATTTGGGGGCGATCGGTGCTTGTGGAATGCATTTTCTAGGTTCCCAGGTGCATTGAGATGTTGGTTGGATGGTTTCTGGGTCGATATCCATTGGCTTTTCCTTCAGCATTTCATCCTCCCAGATTAGTTTTTGCACGCCGGCTGGGAGTTCGAATGTTGGGCGTTTCGAGTGATTGGAGCCGTGCTCTTTTCCTGTTACAGTGCTATAGGAGGGGGCTGGGGGTGTCCCTCCCTCAGCCTCCATGGCCGCGTCTGTGGGAGGGAGGCGGCGAATGGTGTAGGTTTCAGTGCAAAACCCTAGGCGGCCGTGTTCTAAATTGATGGCATTGCTCTTTTTGCTGAATTTTCCCTATATGATATCACACTTTTAAACCTATTTCAATTTTATAAAAAGAAATTTTTTATATGTTTATTAGTAAGAATATTTACCTTTTATGATTTTAAGTGGCAACTTTACCATAATGATGATTCTCTATATTTCTAGATGATGAACTCAAATAAAATAGAGCAAAGAATAAGCATAGTTCATCTCCGTGTGAAGTGACAAGAAATAAGATTGTTTACATGTTATACTTATGTACTTTAATAATTCTGTATGTGAATATGCATTTAAGAGCCATGTTCTTTTTTTAATAGTTATATCAAATCCAATCTTTCTTTTCTCCCTTTCTATTTATGGTACTAATTAAAAAATTGTTAGGCCGGACCGCAACTATAATAGTCTTCTTGTTTAACGTTGACGATTATTCATTTTTTCCATAAATAAAGACACCAAACATAATTCCATTCCCCACTAATAAATATGATAAATTATCATTTTTTCCATAAAGAAAGACATCAAACTTAATTCCCCACATAGTTAGGTTTCCTTTCATGCATGCCCCTTTTGTTCACATATCAAGATTAACATCTTAACTGTAATACCATCACTATCTAAAAAGGGGCATGCATTCATAAAACACAATCAATTACCCCTTTTCATGGAACCACCCTAATATGGGTTCTCTTATCATGCAATGGAAGAGGAGGGCGAGATTTTTTTTTTGAAAACTTGCAATTAATGGCCTGCGAAAATGGCGGTGGAGTTTTTTGGCGATGGAGTCTGGAGGTATTTGTCCATGTTGGTATTTAGTTTAAAGGCTACTTTAGGTGGTCAAAAATGGCGGGAGGATTTTTGTAACTTTGCTACTTTTCTCCACTGATGATGGAGGTTTAGTGGTGGACTATTTTTGGAGGATCCAACATTTAACTAGCAACTTGCCAGGACTGTCTTGAAATTACTAGAGTTGACAGGGGCTTTAAGAGTCTGTCACTTATGTCAGTATTTTCTTGTTTTCCTAACTAGCGTTTTAAAAGCCATTACTACTCATGGTGGTAATACCTTTGTTTCTCATATCAAGGAGGCCTCAATGGAGGATAGGTGGTGTTTTTAATTTTTGTTTTGAAGCTTCCATGACAGAAGCTGTCGTCAACGCACTTATGAATGTGGTTGATGAGGAAGCTTGGAGGAAGGATGGCCTATTTAATCCCCCTGCAATGATTAATAACTCTTCTTTTCTGTCAACTCCAGAGTTATTGACCTCGGACCCAGCGCACTCTTTGGTTTCGACTTGACAAAGTGGAATGGGTGCAACTCCATTTGCAGAGTTAGATGTTGGCTGTAATGCGATTTATCCCTCTCTGAGAGTGGATACTATTCGATCCACCAAGCAGGTTCACTGTGGTACCAAACCATCTCGTGGTGGTGGCTACGTTTCTGTGACAAAGCCTACACCTCGACAGAGAGCTGGTAAAAAACCTTAGATTCCAAACAGGTCTTGGCAAAAAGTGGTTCTTGGGGACGACCTTGGTTTGGATGAAGCAATTTATTTGGTGCTAAATGCGCTGATCAGTCGATTGTCATATCGCTCGAGGTGTTCTACTTCACTTACTAATTGGCTGAAGTTGCATTGGCTACCCATACTGGGATATGAGCCGGAGGTCTTCTAACTACCGAGAGGCTAGTTTGGCTTTAAATTTCACTCATCAGACGACACCCCAAAAATACTGGAAAGGCTCTGGTCCTTTGATGAGGGGAGCATGATGCTAAAGTGATGGTGGATTTCTTTCGATCCTACGTAAGATTATTTCCAGTTCACGAACCTTTGGGTTGTCCTACCTAGGTTGCCACTAAACCTCTGGAATGTGAAAGCTTTGAAAGCTAGTAGTAATGCACTTGGATGCTTCATCAAAGTCGATGACCAGTCACTACGCACTCCAGACAAAAAGTTGGGTAAGATTCTGGTGGAAGTAGACATACATTCTGGCCTTCTGGAGACTCTGCATATATAGTGGTATGATCATATTTTCTATCAAGAGATGGATTATTTGGGCCTGCCTTTTCGGTGTACTTTCTGCCGCAAAATCGAACACCTAAGAAGTGCATGTCAGGGCATCATGGAGGAGGAGGAGGAGGAAAATTCACGGCTCTGGAAGGCACATAGATGTGACTCACCAAGTGTGGGCTCCTTTGTACGAGACACTGATTTTATAGGGTCATTGGACTCTCCTAAACAAGCCACCTCCGCTACTGTCTCAGGTAAACTTAAAGCTCCGTGTCCTTCTTTTTATCATTCGCTTACGGCTTGGGAAATATTGGCTTTGGACTCTACGACTCCTCCGGTGGTTGATCCATTGAACCCTCATTTTACTACTGAGTTGGCTACAAGGGTTTCTCCCTCTTCTATGGAGGCTGTTCCACAACCCTCTGCGAGGGACATTGTTTCTCCTAGTCTAGTTAGGGTAAACTCTCCTATGAAGGATCTTAGAAACTGTTCTGAAGCACCCATTAGTTCCTCTCCCACTTTAGGGGATCAAATTAACGTGGAATTTGTGGTTTCCGAGGGAAATCATATGGCGGAATGCGAGGGGGGGAAATATATCTCTGTTTTTTCGAGTTACAGGGAGTCGGAACCAGGGGAGTGCTCGTTGGGGGAGACTCTGGAATCCTTAGTCCCTCTCCTTTGAGAGGCGAACACTACGATTATGCTTCCTACTTAGCAGGGGAGAAGTGTTTTAAAACTCCTAGGATATTCTGAACTTGCTAGGTATTCAGGGAACCCAATTGAGGGGGTTGGGGCTGGTTACGCCTGGTCAAAGGCTCTGGGATTCGAGACTTTCCCTATTAAAATGAGAAGTGATCGTAAAAAGGCCACCTGCTCATATCCTGTTTCTAACCCGCATACAAACTCTGTTACTAACCCTGGGGCGCTTAGAGGCATGAAATCCATTTCTAGGGCCAAGCCATGATCCTACTCACCTTAAATCTTAGAGGGGTGGGGGGGACCCTGAAATTGGCCTCCATGCGCAGATTGCTAAGAAGGTCCAATCTTGATATTATTTTTTTACAAGAAACACTTGTTGACGAGGAGAAAGAATGTTTGTTTATGTTAAAGTTTGTGCTTGGCTGGTTATCATCTGTTGTTAGCTATGTTGGAAATTCGGGTGGTCTTTTGGCGACGTGGGATCCCAATAAATTCGATCTGGAGCCTTCTCTCTGTTGTGGGGGCATTTTATTATCTGGCATATCTTTAGAAAATAACAAGAGTTTATGTTTACTCAATGTCTATGGGCCCTGCAATGAGAGAAATTTTTTTTGGGATCAGGTGGTTGCGAGTGGTTTGTTGGCTACTAAAAACTTGATTGTTGTAGGAGATTTAAATTTCACCATAGGTGCAGATGAGGTTTGGGGAGCTACAACACAACTGGATAAGCTTGCGGGTTATTTTAAGTTACTACTCTAGGATTACCACTTGGTGGATATGATTCCGGATTTTGTGGCACCAACGTGGAGAAATAGAAGATCCGGGGTTGATAGTATTGAAAAGAGGCTGGATCATATATTGGTTTCGGAAAATTTATTAAGTGAAGTGGGTAGGAATCGATCATGGGTGGAATTCGCATACATCTCGGATATTGCGCCAGTAATAGCTCAATTTGATTTTCAACATTTTCCAGTGGCCTATCCATTCAAATTAAATTTGTTTTGGTTGGTGGAGGAAGAGTTCTCAGCTATTGTAAAAGATGTCTGGCTGGACACTGGCTTCTTGGTGGAAATTTATTTCCAACATAGATTTGTGTGGAAATTGAAAGTGCTAAATTCTCGAATAAAAACCTGGGAAAGACTTCTGCGATGGGAAAAACAACACTTACTAAAAACATTGGAGGAGGAGCTTCGAGTGACATATTCAACATTGCAGAGGGATGGGAAGGGCTCGTTAATTGATAGTCACTTAAAATATTTGGAGGTTGAATGAAATGAAATCCTTCTCCAAGATGAGGAACACTGGAGACAGAAAAGTAGAGCAATTTGGTTGAAATGTGTGGATTAGAACACAATTTTTTTTCACAACTATGCCAACACTAGAAGGAACAAGAAACACATTTAGGAGATACTGGATGAGAATGGTCGGATCCATAGAGGGCAAGAGGCTCTCAAAAAAGAAGCAAAAATACACTTTAAAGGTCTTTTTGAAGTTGATGCCCACACCTCCCCTGTGGAGCAAGTTAATATTGTCAGGTTGTTCTCTCGTTTTGTCACAGTGGAAGACTCTTTACACATTGATCATCCTTGCACAAAATTGGAAATTTTGGAAATCTTAAAGCTATTTTCAAAAGAAAAAATTCTAGGCCCGAATGGCTGGAAGGTTGAATTCTTTACCCACTTTTTTGACATTCTTGGTGATGATCTGCTGGAACTAGTGGAGGATTCTAGGATCAGAGGAAAGGTTCAAAGCTCACTGAATTCAAATTTCCTGGCATTGATTCCAAAGGAAAACAAACCAGTGACGTTCAGAGACTACAGACCCATTGCGCTTTGTAATTTATTCTATAAATTGTTACAAAGGTGATTGCAAATAGAGTCAAGCCTATTTTCTTGAGGGCCCTGTCGAGCGAACAACTTGTTTTTTTAAAGGCAGGTAGATTTTGGACGCCATTGGGACGACACAATAATGTCTACATAGTATAAAAGTAAAAAAGTTAAAAGCTCTTATTTTAAAGCTAGACTTAAAAAAAGCTTATGACTGTGTAAACTGGGACTTTTTACGCTTAATTCTTGTCCAAACTGGCTTTAGCCCATCTTCTACAAACTAGATTATGAGTTCTGTAGTTAGCTCCTCTTTTGTTGTTCTGATAAATAGTGAGACATCCCCTTTTTTTCAGAGTGAACGTGGCTTAAGATAAGGTTTCCTGCTATTGCCTCTATTGTTCATCTTAGTCATGGAAAGTATTATCTTGCTATTGAAGAAAGGTCAAACAGAGGGAATTTTGATGGGGGTGAAGGTCTCCAGGGTCATAAAAATTCTTCATCTTATATTTGTCGATGACATCCTTATCATGAGAAAGAATTCACTTGAGGAGTGGATGGTGATTAAATCCCTACTGGATATTTTCTGTTGTGCCTCGGGGCTAAACGTAAATTTAAACAAGTCAACTTTCCACCACTCGGGAGTACAAGGGGAAGCGCTGGAAAATCTTAAGGAATCTTTTACTTTCAACTTTGTGGATATGTCTGAAGGTTTTAGATACCTAGGGTACTTCATAAAAGTGGAAAAATTATCCTTTGAGGATTGGAGATGGCTTATTGCTAAATTTGAAAACATGACTAAACATTGGTGCAACCGTTGGTTATCACTTGGGGGTCGTTGCAGTCTTGTATAGATGGTTTTAGAATCACTATCAATTTATTGGATGGCCTTAGCGGCGGTCCCTGTTTCTGTGCCTTCAAAGATTCATCATTTGATTTTCAATTTCCTTTGGTTTGGTGGTGGTATTTCACATCGTTTTCACCTCTGCAACTGGGAGATGCTCGCAAAGCCAAAGTCCTTAGGAGGATGGGGCCTTAGGAATATCTTCCATTTTAACCATGCCTTGGCTGCAAATTCACTATGGTGTGTTCTGATGAAAGAAGGGATCTTTCACTAGGTGATCAAAGACAAGTATCTTCCCTATAATTCTGTTGCAACTTGGCTCAGATCGACCATGGTTATACAACCTTCAACTTCATAGATTTGGAAAAAATTGTTGAAATCACTTCCTCTCATCACTCACTAGCTAAGCTGGAATCCTGGTAATGGACATTCAATTTTAATTGGACTAGACAAGATACTGGGCATCGACAATTCCTCGTTACTCTCCCAAGATCTTCTGGTGGCCTTAAAGAATAAACATATATGTTATCTCTTTCAAGCCAGGGCCCAGTCTTCCTTGGGGTTTATAACCGATCAATGGAAAAGAAACTTAGATTTGGGACTAATGGGGTCCATGTCTATTGAATGGAATTCCTTTTGTAAGGCTCTTATTGATTCATGTATCCACCTCCAGCCTAGAGATGAAATTTTTGGACTGGCGGAGTCCATTTAGGTATTCTATCTGTAAAGATGTTTATTATGCACTGGTGAATGTTTTTTGGCCACAACATATTGCAGGGTGGAGGAGGAATTTGTGGACGTGGGATATATTCTATAAGATCAAATTGTTTACTTGGCTTGCTGTGGAAAACAAAATTTTAACCTAGGAAATTCTTTAGAAAAGAGGCTGGGAAGGCCCAAGTATATGCCCATTATGTTTCAGAGACTTTGAGATTGTTCTACACTTGTTTTTAAATTTCTCCTTTACTCACAACCTGTGGCAGTCTTTACATACAGTTTTTAGCCTAAGCTCACCTTGGGGTGGCAACTCATTAACTATTTTGTTTGACACTTGGTTGAAAAAGGAAAAAGGTTTTTATTACTCTTCCCTCGCTGGCCTGCTGGTTCATTTGGATGGAAATAAATAAGTGTTTATTTGAATCTCGTATACCCACCATCCAGGGGGATGTCTTTAAAAGTAGAGGGATGTTGGAAAAGTATTTTGGTCTATGTCCTTGAAAAGGGAAGAACACTAGAATAAAAAAGAAACCTGATTTTACCCTGGCTTCTGTTGGTTGGTTTGATGGTGCAACCCAAGCAAATGGACTTTTGAGTGGCACTGGGGGAGTTCTAAAGCTATCTAGAAATATTATTTATAGGTGGAGGATCAACTGTGGTCCGAGCACAAACACAAGGGTTGAACGTCTCAGAGTGTGGGCTTCCTTAATCTTGGAAACTCGGTTGGGCATATATCATCTCCAATTCTTCGGGGACTAAAAAATTGTGATAGATTGGCTGAATTATAGGGGAAATTTGCAAGTCACTTCACTTGTGGGTTGGATGGACAATATCGTGGAACTTACAAAATCTTTCAACACTATCAGATATGATCACATCTACAGGGAAGAAAATGGGGAGGAAGATGCCTTATCAAAAAATCTCTTCAGGTGCAAGAAAGGAAGATCCACTACAACAAATGGTAGGATGGTCATGAGGGGCCCTCACGTTTCTTGCACCTCTATATGTGACTAGTTATCACATGATTTTTGGGTGGTTGCGATATTTAGCTAGAGCTGGAAATCCTCTATACATCAGAGTTAAAAGTATCTAATATGTTTTGTTTTTTTGTGATGGATTACTGAGATGGGGGGTGAATCAATAATAGAGAAATTCAATCCTTTTCTAACCATAATAAGAAAGTATTATATCAATGTAGCATTATCATCCAATAATGGCAGAGTAAATAAACAATGAACAAATGAACAATCATACACATACATAGTACACCAATGTTTTTACGTGGAAACCCAAAGAAGGATAAAACCACATAATTTTTTTTCTTATATGTCTTTAATAATTACATTCATTGGAAGCACCAACTTCCTTTGTTTTCCATCTGCAACAGGAAGGAGGATCCAACCCCCTAGTTTCTCAGGCTACAACCTGAAGGAAGCTCCAAATCCCCAATTCTCTGGCTACAACCAAAAGGAGGATACAACACCCTATGTTCTCCATCTAAAACCAGAAGGTGGATACAACCACCTTTCCTTGCCCTGTCCAACTGCCTTGAAATAAAAGTAGAATGATGGAACCACTATCACACTATCACTATGAGATATACTGATGTAAACCTATACCAATCAACCTGTAATAAACCTATACCATAAAAAGTGCATCAACCATGCACCAACCTGTACCATAAACAAGTGCATCAACCATGCACCATCCTGTACTAAACAACCTGTAATTATCCTGTACCATAAACAAGTGCATCAACCATGCACCAACCTGTAATTCAACCTCAACCAAAATCCCTCATCAATTTCATCATCCAAATCTGATTTGTAATTATGTCATAGACCTGGTGTATATGATTGCATACCTGCAAACCTTCCTTAACTTTAACAACAAGAGACTAGCATTTTATCAAACTTTACTTTAGTCTCACATGACTAGTGTTGGATTAGTCAACAACCCTAACTTGTAATAATCATAACTATGTACCCGTGATGAATAAATATCTGAAAATGGTACACAATGTTCTTCAGTGTTGTTTATGCAATTCCTCCAGATTTCACTACTTGGAACCTCTAAGAAAAGGCATTATAGCAAAAATGGCACACCTTGTTGAATTCTGGCTTATTCTAGAGAGAGAACTTGTAGAGCATGCCCCACACGGAATATTTGTTGTATGGATCTGAAAATTGTATAAAGAAAACTACAAATTGTACTCAAACCAATACATTTGATCTTACTGAATTTGGATCTGTTATGAAGAAGTTATGATGTGTTTACCTGAAACACCTGTTTTAGACTAGTTTCAGGACTAGCCACAAACCCTATTTTCCATGGTGTGTAAATCCAAAAATACAACGACCTACAAGATGAAATTTGTATCACAACTACTTGGATATGTGTTGTTGGGAAATAATACCCTACGGACTAGCAAACTAGGGTCAGACTTGCATGCAGATTTTGACCGTAAAGAAATGACCTTTTAACCTACCACCCAAAACTTAAACCCCTCTTTCAAGACACATGCATGGAAATGAACTACTAACCTTTTTACTGATGTTTGGTGTAGATCCTCTGTTGCACTTTGCCCGCTTACTTGCGCTGCTCCTTCCAAAGTTAACCTGCAATCAAGACAAAACACTACGCATGCATGCTATTTTTCTACTTGAGGGTTAGGAATTAAACATAAATTACACAAATCGTAGATAACTCATGCATTGGGATGGGAAAAGTATTCTTTTATTATTTTCAAAATGACTCAACTTACAATCAAAGTCGAGACCAGCCACCGCTCCTTGATCCTGATCCTGGGCTCCTCCTCTTCTTTTTTCTTCCAACTGCTTTGCGTTAATTCTCCTTAGGCTTGAGGAAAGGCTAAAGGGTTGGGAAAAATGGATTTGACAAATGGGCAGAGTTTCTTCGCTATAATTTTCCTCCTCCAAATAGTACCCCTACCCCTTCTTTTATAGGCTAGAAGGAGCTAGGGTTTTGGACGAACTCTCGACCATGCATGGCCCGGAGTTTCAGTTAACTGACCCATAGATTTTTGTCCCGTCGGCAACTTTCCTATTTTTGAGTTTTGTTAGGTAAACGTGGGCTATAGTAGGCCTGACAACATTCACACGTGTGCAGTAGTGGGTTAGGGTGCATGTACCTTTACCCAAGAGGATTTTTAAAGAGGTTGTTCAGCAAATGTTTTGGCAATGAAGGTATATGAGTTGGCCTGATGCCAGGTAAGCATGTGTGATGCAATTTAGGGTTATAAAAGATGCCCCCTAATGTGTGAGGTCAGAAGAGCATCTGATGGCCGAAATACATTACCAATCTTTTACCAATCTGTACTGATATGCTGAATGAGGGAGCCCAAGAATCAGGAACTAGGAGGTGCCGTCTACTAAATACCAAATGTCTCCGAGGCGGGCATACCCATGCTCGAGATAAAATAGAACCATGGCTACCAATCAAATACACTGTAGATCCATGTCAAATAACTAAAAAGAGTAGTCGCGAATAATACACAGCGGAGCTACATCTCGAAATCAGAAAGATATACATATAAAGTATCCATCTCCCAGAAGCTGATTCAACCTGATGGCTGTACTTCAGAGCTCGAGCAACAACTTTAAAATCTTCTAAAACTCGGGTAGGAGTGTAATATGAGTGTACGATTGCACTACCCAGAGGTCTTCGACGACTCGTCGATTATGGACTTGATAATATTGATGATCGGACTGAAGGCTTCAATGATTTCGAACAAGGACTTGATTGGACATTCAGGATGGCCGGGTATGCAGACAAGAGACATATTGCAGAGGGGCCGACTCAGGCTTAGTGAAAAACTTCCCTTGGACAATAACACGACAAGTGATAAGACTCAGGCATCATATCGGTTAATCATAAGTCTACGAAGCAGGAGGCAATGCAAACTCTCCATATGTTTGGAAGAGTAACCAAATGGTGGAGGACACAACTCTATATAGCGAGGAAAAGCTTCCTAAGGTCGTACTACATCCCATAATCTGATGATCAAATGGATAGATGTGCTTCATCCAAGGGCGACTCATTATGCTGCCAATAAAGAAAATACTTTTCCCATCCTTTTTTGGGGGTATATTTGATTTTTTTGTTCTTATATATAATTTTTGAAAAATAATAAAGGAATATTACGTTACAATGGAGGAATGAGTACTGCAAACATACAAGCTCGAGGCACAAGGACAAGACTGATGTTCTGGGGAAATGATACTCGAAAAAAAACCTCCAGTGGCCAAAGGTGTTAAGACGCAGAAGCAAACTGTTACAAGACTGATGGGTAAGGTATGCAAATGCGGTTGATAGAACACACAATGGTAACGTCCTTTGATGTAAGTTTAACGAGCCCAGAGAAGGTAAGCTTGGTGGTTTTTCATATTTAGAGAGTTTGAAAAAGCATAAAAGGAGACTCCATTGGGGTACCTTTTTCGACAATAGTCTAGTTGGTTCGAAAAAGGGATAAACTAGCACCGATTAGACATCAATTCAAAACCATTTTAACGAATGTGAAAAGGACAAGATCACTCGGCTATTTTTTCACTTTTAAGGAGTCTGAAAAAATCTTAACTATGGACTCCGTCAGGAATATTCTTTTGGACCAATTTAACGAGTGTGAAAGAATAAGGTCACTCGACGATCTTTTCAATTTTAGGGAGTCTGAAAAGAGCTT
>ML796535.1:208259-219010 GCA_009831015.1 Picea engelmannii
AGTCAAAGAGTGAAAAAGACCCATGCAAATGAGGCTCAAACTCATATTCAGGAAAGACTATACGGACTCCCGAGCCTACAGTGTTGTTAGAAACGGCATGGACACCATAATGCAACCAGGACCTACCTAGGGCATCCATGTTTGGGTAAGCTCTACCACCAAGTTGCGACACTTCTAGAGCAGATATGATGCTTCCGTGTCACAACCAGATGGGATCGATCCTATATCATAAGAAAAAAGGCAACGAGATGCAAAAGTTGGGGTAGAATCCTAACCGATATGCTCAAGTTGATTTTTTTTTTTGAAAAAATAATTTTTTTTATGGACCGTCAATATTTTTTTTTCTTTTTCTTTTTATTTTTCGAAACTCAAAAAAAATTGTCCCAATACCTGATCAAATCCTTCCCATATAACTCCTGGATCACTCTAAATGGTTTTTGGTATAAAGAAACTGATAAAGGGGCCCAAAAAGTGACAAAAAGAGGCCAAAAAGTCTATAAATAGAAGCTGGCAGCTCATTATCACCATTGCTGATTTGGAAATTGACTCTGGAGCCAAAATACCCCCTTTGCCAAAGATCGTGATTCCGAGAGCTACAGTGGATGAAACAGACTTCTGCTTGGGCCAAGTAAGTACAAACTCCCTTGTCTAGTTATTCAACACTTCTTTTGTAGCATTTAGTTGTGTTTTGGGGGTGGGCGTCGACCTCAAAAAGGTCGGCCCTAAGTAAACGCGGGTTGTCCAGGGATAGCCCGCGGGTACCCGCGTGCAGAACAAAGCCTACACGCGGGTACCCGCGACTGTCACCTCTACAGGCCGTGGGTACCCCCCCGCGTGATGAAAAAGCAAAAAAAATAACAAGTATTGACCCGCCAAAAACCTTGTTGTGTTGGCAAGATGTATGTTCAATGGAGGGAAAGGGAGCACGAGGCCGCCAATGAGTTAGTGGCTGCATATCCAAACGTTGTGGCCGTGCTGACACAGTGCGGGTTGGTGAAATTCTTTTTATGTCCATTCATGCGTGCGCAACCAAGGCTACTGAACACCTTGGTTGATTATTGGCACCCTGATGCAGAGGCATTCATGCTAGAGGGGCAATCCTTGGTGCCCACCACTGAGGATATTTACTTTTTGACTGGCCTCTCAAGGAGAGGGGAACCAATCAACTTTCAGACATTTCCTGCGGGGCCGAGCAAAGTCTCGGAGCTGATTGATGAGTACTGTGAGGCTGGGACCGATCATAGAGGTTCATCGGTACCTGTTAGTAGGATTACTAGCCTCGCCCTACAGACTGTTTTATTTCTCATTGGGCGGATTACCGGCTCAACAACCATGCACCAGGCTTCGCGTGCACAGATGAACTGTGCGATCTAGTGCATGAATGCACAAATTTTTGATTGGAGTACCACACTGTTGGAGTGCATGAAGAGTCAGTTGACAGCTTGCTGACAGCGGACACACAGGAACTTCGGGTTTGGGACTATCCTGTGTTCATTCTTTTTTGAGAGAGTTTCGTGTTTTAGTCCTTGGCTGATAGTACGAGGACATCTGGCCACTTTCCCCGCAGTATGCAGATGGGCAGTGTTACTGTCGCGACAGGGTGGTGGAAGGACCGTGGAGGCCTTCAACGATGACTTTTTTGCTTGGCTGTCACGACAGATCCTGGCTATTGAGGACTACCCATATGCGGGGATCGACTTCTCCAGAGATCCAGAGATACCAGTGCCTCCTGGTGAGGAGCGAGGGGAGATGGGTAAGTCTCCACCTATTTTTTTTTTTTTTTTTGCATATGTCATTTTTTATGTCTTTTTGATATATATATCATGTTTTTGTATACCATAGTTTTTGATGGGTGAACGTTTATTGCATGCAGATGTGGGACCCGTGTGACCTGCCGACTATGCACGGAACAGGCGTCACCCATGACCAGAAGCCGTAACTGCCGCCGTTGGAGGAGCAACAGTAGCAGGGAACCTCCCAGCAGGAGAGGCCCAGAGGGTCCTGAGGCGAATTGAGCGGAACTTTACTGCACTCACTCGCACAGTTCCCATGGCAGAGATAGAGGACCTGCCACCCTCCATGCAGACTCATGTTGTGGGGGCACCTCGGACATGGGTCTGATTGTTTAGGCATTTAGCCCAAGCTGTACATGATTATAACAGGGCCCATAGGCCCTGAGCAGACTTTAGACTTTTTATGTGCCACAAACACTGATATGTATATATTTTTTGAGGGCATAAGCCCAGTGACTCGTTATTGTTCCCACTTTTGAGGCATTTGCGCCCATCTATGTACTCTGAGGATTTTATGATGTTTATATATGGTTTTTTTATCTCTTTTTCATGTCTTATGGATTATGTGTGAAAAAATGTATTTACATGTTTATGTCCATGATCTTTTTATATGTGGGCAAGATGCCAATCTAAAATGTGATTAGCTAGAGTATCTGTGATTTGATTTAATCTCCTAGGAACATGAAAATATGTAATATAATCAAAGTTGCGTTCTAAGAGACGTACCCTAAGGAATCGTCGGTGTAACATTGGATCATGAACTTGGTATATTCTGTTTAGCTGCGACACAACCAGTTCAGCGTCTAGATAGACCCGGAGATGAGAGATACCCAATGACAATGCGTCACGAAGCAACTCAATAACTGCACTATACTCGGCAACATTATTTGTGGTGTCACCTAAGCATATACCTCCGGAAGATAACAACTGACCCTGTGGTGTAAAGATTACCCAAGCTGCAGAGGCAAGCCTCCGCATGTATCAACTAGCACCATCCGCATACCCAACGAACACCTCGGACTCACTTGAAATGTGCCATATTGACGAAAGATAACATCAATGACACATCCATAACACTTTTTAAAAGAAACGTAAAAAAGTAATAGTACAAAGACTATACATATGTTACAAAAAGTTACCCACGGTGACTTTTCTATGAGTAATACTTCTTGAGGTAGAGCCCATTTCTAGGCTCTGCCAAAGCATTCCCTTCAAAATCGACCAAACGATAAGCGCCCTTTTTCAATACCTCTTTAATAATGAAGGGTCTGAACCACATGGGTTTAAACTTTCCGGCCCCTAGGGGGTCCTTATCTTGGTCGTAGACCAGGAAAAGGTCGCCCTCAGAAAAAATCCGAGGACGAACGAACCTATAATATTGACACTTGACCTTATGTTTATGAGCCTCGTTGGCCAGGGCCGCATCACGACGCTTCTCATCAAGATGCTCAAGGTGTACTAACCGCTCTTCAAGTGGAGAAGTGTCTGGCAATAACTGTACTGCCAATTTCAGAGATAGGATTTGACATTCGATGGGCAAGACTGCCTCCAGCCTGTAAACGAGTTAGAAAGGTGAGAAACCAGTTGTAGTCTTAACTGATGTTCGGTAAGTCCATAATGCCGAGTATAACATCAAATGCCAGTTTGACTTGGCTAAGTTGATAGTTCGCTGTAGAATCGTCTTAAGAGTTTTGTTTACAGCTTCCACCTGCCCATTGGCTTGGGGATAGTAAGGTGATGAATGTTCTTGCCGTAACCCAAGCTTTGACGTTAACTCGGTCATCATTTGATTCTGAAAGTGACTGCCATGGTTAGTGACAATCTCTCTCAGGACGTCGAACCTTGCTATAATCTGGTTGAATAAGAAGAGAGCTGAAATCTCGCCATCATCTTTAAACATTGGCATAGCTTCGACCCACTTAGTGAAGTAGTCGACAACTACTATGATATAGCGGTGCCCCCTTGCTGACGGGGGGTTGCATGTAGTGTAATCAATCCCCCACTTAGTGAAGGGACCAACTGTGATGACAGGAAACATAGGAGCGGGATGTGCCCTCATCTTCCAAGAGAAGATTTGGCACGGATGACACTTCTTGACCGACTCGATACAATCTTTGATAAGTGTGGGCCAGAAGTAACTTGCTTGTAAAATCTTTTGGGCTGTTGCCAACCCTGATAAGTGACCGCCACAAGCTCCTGTATGACAATCGTTGAGCACTATGAAGGCCTCCTCATGAGTGAGACATCGACGCAAGACGTAGTCTACACCTCTCTGATACAATGTATCATTGAGTATGAGACAGTTCTTAGCCTGATGACATATTCGCTGACGCTCGTCACGAGAAGCAGAGGTGGGGCACTTCAAAGTCTAGAGATAGATCAGTATATCTCCGTACCAGGGGTCTGAATATTCAATCAAAAACATATCCCCCCGGATAGGGGATTCCTCAGGCACAACGTCACCTGACTCAACCAAAAGTTCTGAGATAAGTTCTGTGAAGAACAATGACTTCTTGGACTTCGCTGAAACAAAGTCTAAGTCAAATTCTTGGAGGATGACCATCCATCTACTGATTTTTCCGCTGATAACTCGTCGTGTCAACATGTACTGGAATGGATTCACGACAACAACGACGGTGGTCTTATGAAACATAACATAGTGACGGAACCGTTGAACAGCATGTACGGTTGCCAACACAAGTTTTTCTAGATGGGAATAATTAAGTTCCAGTCCTACGAGGCCTCGTCTCAGGTAATAGATCACGTATTCGGAAAACGAATCATCTTCCTGAACTAAAACCATGCCTATGGTTGACTCTGCGGCAGACAGATATAATAAGAAATCTTTGTTATAATTAGGTGGTCGTAGCAGAGGCGCGGTTGTGAGGGCGTGTTTTAATGCGTCGAAAGAGCGTTGAGCGACTTCGTCCCATAAAAAGGGAACATCTTTCTTCAGTAAATGCATAAATCCCTTGGTGATTTCGGCATAGTTGGCGATGAAGCGTCGTAAGAAGTTCACCTTGCCTTGAAGAATTTGAAGTTGTAAGATTGTGCATGTAAGATTATTTCCTCCACCTTAAGAGGATCCACCATGATCCCTGTGGTTGATACGATGAAACCTAACAAACGTCCTGGTGTGACGCAAAAGCTGCACTTGTTGGGATTCAAGCGAATACTGAAGTGGCGACAATGTTCGAAGATGAGTCTGAGGTGCATAGGATGATCCTTTCGCTTGCAAGAGCGTGATGCTAAATCATCTAGATAGGCCTTGACTATATGTTTGAGGTCGTGAAACGCAAAAGACATGGCCCGCTGGAAAGTGTCTCCAACATTCTTGAGGCCAAAAGGCATCTTACGATAGACAAATGTACCCCACGGACAAATGAATGTCGTTTTGTGTTGGTCCGCAGGTTTGATTTGGATTTGATTATAGCCCAAAAAACCATCCATGAACGAAAAGGCTTCACAACTGACACATTCATCAATGATCTGGTCGATGAATGGGGTTGAATAATTAGCTTTTGGACATGCCTTGTTCAAATCACGGAAATCAATACATACACAAATCGTGCCTTGTTTTTTATCGATCGGCACGGGGTTTGACACCCATTGAGTCAAATGGATAGGGTAAATGAACCCTGCCTTGAGAAATTTATCAACCTCAATCTTGATGGCTGCTGCTTTCTTAAGATTGACTGGACGAATTTTTTGTCGAACAGGCTTGGCATCAAGATACGTTGTGATTTCATGTTCAACTATTTTCGGATCGATACCTGGCATTTCCTCATAAGACTAGGCAAAAATGTCGCGGAACTCTTTGAAAAGATCCGTGTAAATCTGAAACTCTTCGGGGGAGCAATCTGCCCCGACGAAGACATTTTCCACGACGCCAGGGTTGCGGGAGATTTTGATAGGTATGGTTTCAGCGATGGTCGCCATATTTCCCTCAGCATAAATTTCCTGTGTAGCTAAGAGGTTAATAGGACACAACTGATCTCTCGTCATGGTGATAGTGAATTCTCCTACCTCGATTCGGTGTAACTCTAGGAGGAAATATGATCGATGATGAAGATCGTCCCAAGGTTTGTCCGGACTAGTCATTGCTTCGATTACTGCTTCATCAGAAGGAAAGACTAAGTCTAACGAATCGATGGTAGCAAGAGAATCCTAAGCCCAAATAGGCTCTGGAAGTGGATCCAACTCTTGTGCTGGAGTCGGATCAGGGTTAGCTGAAGTTTGCTGGACTAAAGAGTACGCTACTTCAGCCGCCGACAAGGGAACGGACATGCCGGAGTGCCCTGTCTCATCCATCGTGGCTGATGGGGAAGGAAGAATCCATGGATCCTCAAAGTAAGTAGTGCGGAACGACGAAACATGAAAAATCTCAGCCTTGTGGTGATTCGATATAAACTTGACATCGTCATGAGGAGGTGGGTAATCGAAGGTACCCATCAAGGATGGGCACAAACCAACTCCGACGTTAACGACACCGGGCTGCGGATTATCAATCATGGGAACCGTGGATGCCCCCAAAGCTGGGTCAGGCCTAGAGAAGGACAATTGATCAATGGTCACTATCCGACCCTCGTGTGGAAACAACAAGACTCAAAAAACTGTAGCAACCACAACTTGCATAGCATAAGTCCAACTCCGACCTAACAAGAGGTTATAGTCGAGGGGAGCATCGAATACCTCTACTTCGACGCACACGGTCTTCCCTCTTAACTGCACAGGGGAAGAAGGAACGATGCCATGTGGTCGGAAAGAACGACCGTCGAATGCAGTGAGGAGAGTAGGTGATGGAGACAAAGTGGGCTGACCAATGGCCTTCCAGCATGCTAACGACATAGCGCAAGTCGAAGCGCCCTCGTCGACCACCGTGCGGAAGATATTCCGTGTAAAAGTTTTTGTGGGATGAGCCACTACTATCTGAAATGTGACATGGTAAGGTAGACGAGGTTTTAAATTGGTCGTATCTAACATGATGGTACCTGGGTTACAAGTCTCAGTAGAGCCTAAAGCAGTCAACAAGGCTTTCCTCTGAGCAGTGCAGCTTTGGAGGACCTCCAAAGCGGACATCGCACAAGGGGTTTGTGATAAATCTTCCACCACAGAGTAATTCTGGGTGGCCCTTGCGTTTGGGTTGTGAGAAGATTTCTTAAATGCACCCTTTGGGATGCGTGTCATTGTTTCACCCAATGTCTTCTCGATCTGTAGAGGAAGAGATGGGATCTCAACTTCTTTACCCTTCTCAGAGGCGCTTGGCTTACTATAGTCGTGCGCTCTAGTCATTATTAAGGCATCACCCCTAACCATATATACATTCGTGGATGAGGAATTGTTTGGGGGAGGGCAAGTTTCTTGGCTGCCCCCTTCGGCACTTGTAGAGGCTTGAGTTAAATTTTGCCCATGCTGAAAGGGATTAGTCAACACGACTTGCTATTGCTGTGTGACAAACTTTTGGGCCTCTGCAAGTCGAGGACATAGATGGGTCGAGTGGTCTTCCACACACAAGTTGCACGGATACCTCACCTTCCGTTTTACCGTGGTGCCCTCGCCAGCATTATCAGTGGGTTTTTTATCCCCCTTACCCTTTTTCCATTGTTTTTTCTTCCCTTCAGGCTACTGGATGGCCTTTGGATTAGTTGTCTGCACGGAGTTTACTTCCGATGTTTGGGTAGGAGGAGCAGCCAAAGCAGCAGTCTGGCTGGCCGCTGAGTGTTGTATAGATAACTGTTGCAATTGCTTTGTCAATTGCTCAGCGGGCTTGGTTTGTGCTGAACCAACGATACTGTCGGCATGTGGTCCAACTCTCTGTCTAGTTTTATCCAGTATCGATCGTGGTGCATCCGGCAGGATGTTGTATAATAAACCAGACTGAGAATAGATGAGCTCAAACTATTGAGCCCTCATGATGGCATCTTCTTCGGAGAAAACCCCTGAAGTCACGACGTCTTTGGATAATTGTGGGACTAAAGACTTAAGGAACAACTCCAGCAGGAATGCTGGTGGGACTGGTACTTTGATTAGACTCTTTCGGCATCTCCACTCTTGGATATGATCAGAGATATGCTCCGCTGTCGTCTGTTCGAAATTGGCAAGCAGCTTTATGCCGGCATCATATCTCACAGGTAACTGGAAATGGTTAAGGAAGGCCATCGCTAGTTCGCCAAAAGAAGAATATCGTGAGCGATCAAGCTCGATGTACCATTTCGTGGCACTCCCGATAAGAGTGCGTTGAAACAATCGCAACTGGACGGAGTCATCTTTCAATGAGTTAGATGAACACCAAAGATGGAAAGTAGTCACGTGATCACCTGGATCTTCGTTAGGCTTGGCCTCGAACTTTGGAATGTCCGAAGGCAACTTCGTTGGCATAGGAGGCCAACGTGGATCGTGACATATAGGATCATTTAACAACCTTGTCAAATCTGGCAAGTGTAACGTCGCCAGGAATGGTAGTTTGGGTTGCTGCTGATAGCCTGGGAAAAAGGGTCCTGGAGTTTGACTGGCACCAGGTTGCCAGGAAAATTTTGGCTGCTGGCCCGGATTCTGGTAGAAACCATGGCCCTGACCAGCGTAAGGATTTTGCATCTGTGGAGACATCATTGGCTGATTCCCCATAAAGGACATAGGATGTTGGGCATTAATCGTGTTTGACAGACTTTGGGAAGGATTACCCCATGCCGGTCCTGCTGGGAGAGGCATAGAAGTCTGTCCAAGGTTCCATTGACAGTGGAAATAATTACCCCAGAACGACATTCCAGAGGAGGGAATGGATCCTTGTCCTGAGTTCCAAGGTCCTGCTATATGTGCCACCGGCGCAGGAATAGTACCCTGTGCTAGAGTAGATTGTCCAAAAATGGGAGTGCCCTCAGATGGGAAAGCAGTGGATGCGAATGTGTTGTTGCCAAACGTCCCGTTCCAAACAAACGGTGACGAACCTACCGACAGAGTTTGCGCAGGTGTTCCTTGACTCCTAGCTCCAAATAAACTCGTGTGTGCAGGCTGCCCGGCGGACTGCTGATGCAGACCACCAAGCGAAGGGGATGAAGGAGATATATGGCCTCCAACGTAAGGAAAAGAATTAAAAGGGATAGGAATGCCCCCAAGTTGATCTTGCAGAGGAGTGTTAGAGCTCTCTACCCCCAGACCCAAAGTCTGTAAAGTGGAGTGAGTGAGTGCAAGACTTGTTCCCGAACTAGGCATACCGTATGAGAACGGAGAGCCTGTCGCACTAGGTGTGAAGGGATTTGTGGCCGCCGCGATAGATGGGGTCGGTCCACTGTGTGATGTAGTTGCGGCCGAGACCATGGTGGCCCGGATCGACGACGACAAGTTAGGAGATGCTTCTCCTGTGGTAGCAACTGTGGTGGGAATGGAAGAATTCCTAGAGGAAGTAACATCGTTTGTTTCCATAGCTGTGTGAGGCACTGACAGGCGTTCGTAAAATTGGATTGGTACACTGACCGATGGCCAAGTATCAGTGGTTGGGGTTTCAACCGAACCAAGATTGGCGGTTGATTCCTCCGGGAGTTGTTCGGGCACAATGGTTTGTAACCGGGTTGCTTCGAAAGACCCTTGTTGGTCTAGCTTCTGCCTTAATGGTGGCGGGGGTGGCTCCAGTATAACCGGCGGCAAGCCCAGAAGCCTTCGTGACCGGCAGAGCTCGATATCCTCCATTGTGTGAGAAGATCCAAGACACGCTAAGGTATTCTACACGTTCAAACAATAACACACACTAAAAAAGAAGCCCCTAAGAGATAAGACAAGCAATCACTAACTATTTTGAAGAACAATTACAACAACCAACACTAGAGCAACTTACCGGTGCAAGTGCAACTCGAAAACGGAAGCACCCTCCGGGTATACTATGCAAAGCATGGCCCGATGTCTGTCCTAGGTACCGCGGTATACCCCCGCAGTCACCTGTGCATGTCCCTATGAAATATTGGCAACTAGTTTGCTAGCATGCGAACAATCACCAGGCATGTACAGTCGATAGTCGGGTAGACCACAATGAGCAGGGTATCAAGCCCGAAACCTGTCAAGGGTATCGAGAGCAAATGGTCCAGAAGACAACTGAGGACCTCGAATGGATTCGAGACCCACGAAGCCCCGTGGCAAATGCAAACGACGGAATCCCAAAACAAATGCTCGATATGTGTTCTCCACTATGCTTGGTCCGGCTTTGGAGGGGTTATCTCCTCTACCTTTCCTTACGTGACCTCATGTTTATCCCCTGTGTTAGAGGGGGGTCCCAGATAATTTCCATGAAACTGGACTTCTACACTCCCTCTCACAGACTCCAATGTTTGGTTTTGAGTGGCCTTGGAGAGTTTCCTCTCCAACCTAATCCAAAGCCCTAGTCCTGAACTAGTGTATGAACCCTACAAACAAAGAAGTCTAATAGATTTTAAATTAGCATTGCTTTTAAGAGATTTTTTACGTCACAAGGTATGAAGGTGAAACTAATGATGTGTAAAGACTCAAAGCAAAAAATGAATGAAAAAATGCTGGAAACAAAAGACTTTTACTAAATGCAAAAATAAACAACTTTTCACAAAGAAATACTTCTTTTTTTTATTTTCAATTTTTCTAAGATTTCATGTAGCAAACACAAAGGAATTTTGCTTGACTACGGGCTACTTATGCTCTAAATGTACTGCAAAAACTTATGAACAAAAGACTTCTTCCTAGCTATTGATGCAGAAACACAATCTTCAAACCAAGAAGAAAATGAAATATATATATATATATTTATTTATTTAAGTGCTAAATGAAGCAACAAAGGGAAAATGCCAACAAGCACAAAACCAAGAAAACAAAACAAAATTCTGGCTTAAAGCGCAGATCGCAAGGAATCAGAGCAAAGATACACAATGGCAATCAAGAAAGCACAAACTCCTACGCTTGTCTAAAAACCATAAAACAAAGTTTTTTTTTTTTTTTTTTTTT
>ML796535.1:224390-241159 GCA_009831015.1 Picea engelmannii
TTCTTTTCCTAGACAACACTTTTCATTTCCAATTTCATTTAGTACATATATGTTGCTTGAAGTTCTTGCAGCTGTTGCAATCAGTTTTCTTGAACCTTATTTTCTTATCTCACACTTTTGTGAATCGAAAGTAACTTTATGACCCTGGTCACACATTTGAATCAAAATTAGAAGATTATGTTTCATATATTCTACTAGTAGAACATTTTCTTCCTTGGTAAACTTGTTTCCAATTATGACTGTGCCTTTTCCAATGATTTTAGTTGAATCATCATTTCTAAAGGAGACTGATCCATATCTTTCCTTTCTTAATGTAAGAAACATGTATTTATCACCTGTCATGTGTTTTGAACAACCACATTAAACATACCAACCGCATTTCTTTTTCTTATCTTGTAGAGAGAGTGTGAATTCTTCATTGCTATACTAATTCTGCTTTCTTATCCATGTTCTCTTATGAGGTTCCTGTCTGTGATTGTTGTTGTTATGTTGTGGTTCTCTAGGAGGAACTGTCATTCTACAATATTTGGCCATGTGTCCAAAGTTGTTGCACTTGTAGAATTCCACTTCAGTGCTCAATGATTCATACATGTTGTAACTTATTCTCTGTGTTTCACTAGGCCTTCTTGGATAACCCCTTTGTGTATGAATTTCAAAATTGTTTATGTTCCTGCTGTTAGCTCTGCAATTCATAGATTTATGTCCAAAATTATTACATGCATAACATAAACCAAAAAATATAGTTTGATACCTGGGAGTTGAAGATCTTCTGAAAGGAGTTTCTCTTCTGAATCCTTCTTCTTCCCGAGGCCTATATGTTGGTTGTTGATTCTGAAATCTGAATATTCTTGGTGGAGGAGTGTCCCTATAATCTTCCTATCCCCTTTGATTGTTTTTGCATAGATTTTTGGATATGTTTCTTGCTCTGTTGTTTTGGAGCTTGATCCCTTTTTGGTCTGATTGTATCCAAGTCCGGACTTGTCAGGATGAGGTTTTCGACTGCTCATAATGTCATCCAAAACTTTTGAGTTGTTCTACATATTTTTATTTTGAAGATCCTTTCTTAATGTGACAATCTCTGCTTCCGAATTTCCAATGATCCCGTCTCTTTCTTCTAGCTGTTCTTTGAGTGCTTCTTCAATTATTTTATCTTCTTCTATTTGAACCTTCAAATTTGTGATCATTTGTTCTAGTTCCTGAGTGTCATCTTTCTTGTCTAGTTCTGCTTGTAGCTTCTTGTTTTTCTTGTTTTTCTTCTTATATCTTCTATGACACACAACAATTCTTCTTGGTAGTCAACTTCTGCCTCTTCATATTCTTCTTTGACCTCTTCATGTTCTTCTTCGATGTCTTCTTTGTCAGAGTCTTCTACTTCCATGAATAGAACTCTTTTCGTCTCACTGTCACTGACTTCATCTTCATCTGATGATGAGATATCTTCTTTGGTGCATAAGATTTTCTTGAAAATGTTTTTTGTGGTTCTTTTGCCTTTATATGTTTGTTTGTTATTTGAGTAATATTCATCATTCCTCTTATTTTTGTTATGAGGAAATTTGTTAGAAAAATGACCAATACCATCACAATTAAAACAAATCAAAGGAAACTTACCTTTATATCTGTCGTTGGTTCCCTTTTTCAATCTTTTGACAAAGTTGGCCATTTCTTCATCATCTTCTGATATGTCATTACTGCTGCTATGTTCTTTTTCCTTTTTCTTTCTTTTTTTCTTTGACCTTTTGGATGCTTTGAAAGTTGCTTCTTTTATATCTGGATTTTCATGTTCAGGTCTCATTTCATATGCTATGAAGATTCCATGTAGTTCATCCATGCTTATTGAGTCTAGATCTGCTCTTTCTTCTAGTGCCGATATATTAGGATAAAATCTCATAGGGAGAGATCTTAGTACCTTCTGAACAATTACAGATTCTTTAATTTCTTCTCCCAATCCTATGATTGCATTTACTGTTTCATCGACTTGTAAGAAGTAAGATGCAATATTCTCATCTTCCTTCATCTTTAGTTGTTCGAACTGACCTCTGTAAGTTTGAAGCTTTGTTGCTTTGACTTTTGAATCTCCTTCATAAATATTTTGAAGCTTGTCCCAAATCTCTTTAGCGGGTTTACAATGTATAACTTTAGTGTAAACTGATTCAAAAAAATCATTTAGAAGTGCATTTGTGGCTTTGGAATTATTTTGCCCGAGTTTTATTGCTCTTTCATTTGTCGACGAAACTGCTAGTTCTTTGTATCCATCTACAATTGATTGTGAAATTTCAAATCCCCATGCCTGTATATATGTTTTCATCCTTCAGCTCCAAAATGCATACTTATGTCCATCAAATTGTGGTATTCCATTTTTATACATGTTCTTTCTCTCCATGATCTACCTTTCAGTGGTTAAATTGATTTCTGAAGGAACCTGCTCTGATACCAATTGTTGGATTACTGAGAGGGGGGGTGAATCAATAATAGAGCAATCCAATCCTTTTCTAACCACAATAAGAAAATATTATATCAATGTAACATTATCACCCAATAATTGCAGAGTAAATAAAGAATGAACAAATGAGAAATCATACACATACACAGTACACCAATTTTTTTATGTGGAAACCCAAAGTGGGAGAAAACCATGAAATTATTTATCTTATATGTCTTTAAGAATTACATTCATTGGAAGCACCAACTTCCTTTGTTTTCCAGCTGCAACTGGAAGGAGGCTCTAACCCCCTAGTTTCTTAGGCTACAACTCTTAAGGAAGCTCCAACTCCCTAATTCTCTGGCTACAACCAGAAGGAGGCTACAACCCCATATGTTCTCTGGCTACAATCAGAAGGTGGCTACAACCACATGTCCTTGCCCCATCCAACTGTCCTAAAATAAAAGTAGAATGATAGAACCACTGTCACACTATCATTGTGAGACATACTGATGTAAACCTGTACCGATCAACCTGTACCATAAAAAGTGCATCAACCATGCACCAACCTGTACCAAACAACCTGTAATAAGCCTGTACCATAAACAAGTGCATCAACCATACACCAACCTGTACCTCAGCCTCAAGCAAAATCCCTCATCAATTTCATCATCCAAATATGATTTTTAATTCTGTAATAGACCTGGTGTATATGATCACATACTTGTAAACCTTCCTTAACTTTAACAACAAGAGACTAGCATTTGATCAAACTTTACTTTATTCTCACATGACTAGTTTTGGATTAGTCAACAACCCTAACTTGTAATAATCATAACTATGTACCTATAATGAATAAAGATATAAAAATGACACACAATGTTCTTCAGTGTCTTTTATGAAATTTCTCCATATTTCACTACTTGGAACCTCTCATAAAAGGAGTTATAGCAAAAATGACATACCTTGTTGAATTCAAGCTTATTTTAGAGAGTGAACTTGTATTGCAGGCCCCACACAGAATATTTGTTGTATGGATTGGAAACTTTTAAACATAATACTATAGACTGTACTCTAACCAATACATTCGGTCTTACTAAATTTGAATCTGTTATTAAGAAGTTAAGGCGTTTTTACCTGAAACACCTATTTTAGACTAGTTTCAAGACTAGCCACAAACCCTATTTTCCACGGTGTGTAACTCCAAAAATAAAACGACCCACAAGCTGAAATTTTTATCACAACTACTTGGATATGTTTTCTCAATGGCCTCTCAATTTATCGGTCTGAATCATTCTAGAAAAAAAATTATTGAGAAAATTGTGAGATGACATGTAAATAACATACCTTAGAAAACATGATCAAAATAATTTATCCTCCCTTGAATTTTGGCCTTCTTTACTTCACCTTACCTTTGAGATTCGACTTAGATATCCTTTGGTTACCTCAGTCACCTATAGATATTCAATATGCTCAAGTGTAATTAAAATGAGAGAGCCTTGCCTCTTATTTATACTTTCATGTAGCTTCCTCAAGGGGTTACCTTTTAACCATCTTAACCCACTTTCCTTATTTTAGGGTTAACCCACTTCTAAAAACTTGTCCAATTAGTAATTTATCCATTAACTTTATTATTTAAATAATTTATTTTGTATTCACTTTGACTTATAGTACACTCATCACTTCAATTTATTATTTTCCTTCTAAAATATCTTAAACCACTTTGACTACTTTGACCTTTTGGGGCTTCTAGATGACTCATGAGGGTTCTCCAACTTCACATGGCCATAACTGTCTAACCATGAGGATTTATGTGACGTTCCACATACCACCGGAGATGACATGACATGTACTATCCATATGGAATAGTCTTACCTGCAAATATATCAAAACTCAGACTATTATCCATCAAACAAACTTGGGTCCATTACCCAAACCTTTGTGCTACTAGAATTTGCTACCGAACTTTCTTCAAGGGTTGACATCAATGACAACCAAACCAAATAGTCAACAATTTGAGCTACCTTCTGCTGTGGTTGGACTTTATATAGAAAGCACTCGAGGGTCTATTTTGAAAGACCTTTTAGACGTGGCCTGGAGATGGATGTAATTATTATCAACATTGTACTTTTTTGAGATCATCATATATATTAATACATTGATAATTTTTCTACTTTAAAAAAAAAAAAATCACTATCTAATGATCTATCAAGTAATTTAAATGTTTTATTTTATTTATTATTTTTAAAAATTGTAAAAAAATCAACAAAAAATTTAGACATGTGCAGAGTTTCATTATGATTCAAGTTTTTGTACATGGTAGAACAATGTCTTTACTTCTAAATTAACTAAAATCGTTAAAAATCAATCATCTCTAAATAGATGAAAACTTTAACTTTTTATAGTGAATTTCAACAACCAAAGAAAAATGTCTTTAATTCTAAATTAACCAAGATCATCTCTAAATAGATGAAAACTTTAACTTTTTATAGTGAATTTCAACAACCAAAAATAAGCTTGCAACAACATTAGATGGTTCCCATAATTATAATGTAATTTACAGCACTAAAAGTCCAACATAATAGCTCTTCCCATCTTTTACATAGATTTTTTAAGATATATTTGATACATGCTTAAGATTCTTGTTGATAGTTCAAGTAGAACATACTTATCATCAACTATTATATGTTGATAGAAGTAGAGCATGGTCATAATTAACTCTTATATGTATTACAAAGTTATTGTTGACAATTCTAGTTGGTCTGCTCAATTTTTCAATAACATAAAAGTTTTGAACCTCTTATCATGTATTAACAAAGTCAAGATAGTAGTTTTGATAATATTCATTATGTATCATTTGTTGGTTGAGATTTATTGCCTTTATATTGCCCTAAAATGGATCAATATATAATTTAATCCATTTTGGTATTTTAGGGTGGAAAATTAGAGCCATGGACATGTTGGTCTCATCTTAGGGGTATATTTTAATTAGTGATTTAGGGTATTAAAAATTTGAGAGACTCTTTTAGAATTTAAATAACCAGTTTTTGGGGTCAAATTTTTGTAAGCATAGTTACTAATCCATTGAAGATGTTCTACTTGTCAAGATCTTTCCAACGGTCCAAAGAGCACCCCAATCAAAATCTATATGAGAGAGTTATGCCTCCAACAAGTTGGCCTATGCTTTGACCACCACAATACTAAGTGGATGCCACATTATCTCTCATTACTCACACAAGTGGAGAGATTTATGCATGGAATTTCAAGAAGATATTAGAGGAACCAAAACCCTAACCCTAATTGAGAGTTGGGGTATACAAAAAAACTAACCCTAATTGAGAGTTGGAGTATACAAAAACTTTAACCCTTACCCTAGATGACTATTTGGACACATTAAAACTTGTGTTGCAAGGAAAGGAAGAGATTCCATTACAATTGTAATGATTCACTATTCCATAGCTAAGCTTAGAAAAGTAGTATGATATGAGAGTAGAACAGAGGAGGGAGAAGACCTTGTAGTAACCAATCACAAGGTAGAATGTCTACTGTACTCCACAATGAGACAACCTTTCTATGCATCTTGCATTCTAGTTTGAGAAGAAAAGAGTAAGGCACAATCCTCATGAGTCTTGTCGAGCTTTCCGACATGGAGTTTCTAAGGGTATATCTTGTGCTCAATGTATTAATTATGTGATCCATTTTTATTGTTTTATCTTTCTTCTTAAATTCTCAATCCATTTCAATATTGTAAGCTAAATGTTTTAATATTCAATTTAATCATAAACAATCACTGCAAAATATAGTGTAACCTCATGTTATTTATTGTAGCATTTAAGATATGTCGTGATGAACTGTCTAGATAAATATCTACAATTATTTATAAATCATACATCTCACTTAGTTTTACATTTTATGTATGAAAAAAATGAACATATTAAACTTAAAATCATACTTATACTAATGTGTTGAATGATTCTCCATACCTCATATTCTTATCAATTACCACCTCCATGGATTTAGGTGGTATTTTCTCTTTGTCAATATGCCTTGAGAGCGATACATTGATTGTTAATGAGAAGAGGATTTGTTGTAAATTATATTCAAACCCATAGATATAATTCGAGAGAGCAGCCATAGCACAAAATTATACACACAAATAACAATTTCTATTACTCATATTACACACAATATTACATGTATATATAGTTGGAATTAGATGCAACTATCTCCAAACATAGAGATAGTTGTTGAGAGAATCTCTCAACAACCTCTAACAAATCTCCAACAGATTCAAACCAAATCCAAACCAATTCTATTGTAAGCATTATTCCAACACCCTCCCATAATGCTCACATTACAAATGTTATATCGTAATTACAATACTCAAATTTAAACATAGATATTTGTCTTGATATGGTCTTCATCAACACTCCTATCCACTCTGAAATCTTCAGGTATACACTCTTTCTTCTCCACAAATTCGAGCTTCCCTTTCAACTCATTTAAGACAACAACGCTTCTGACCATCATTGACGAATTTGTAGAATTGACGCTTCTTGACCTCCTGAAGGACAATCTCGATACTTAATTATCCTATGGATACACTACAATCTGTGGAATTCATCCGAAGAGTAAATTTCAACAGTTATATAGGATAGTGATCTAATCACTGGATATTTTCAGCAGTCAATCATACAACTGACCTTCTTTAAACACATCTGCAATAATATACAAAAGGATAACCTGTAACTGATGATATTGAAGCACCGAAGTACAAAAAGTCCCACCAGCATCTGACATAATGTAGACATAATCAAATTAATGATTTGTTCTCTCGGCACCGAAGAACGTCAAGAACCACTAATTTTCAATTATGGTACTCTGTTAAATAAATTGGTTCTTCATAGTTTATAATTTTACAAACAAAAAATATATAATATGCTTAAACACATAGAAAATAGGCATAAAGAGATTGTTTTTGCAGAGCAAAATCAAGAATTCTCCTTCAAACTAACATATGGTGTCTTGTCACAATGGATCACAAACACCAATCTAATCGTGTTTCCTTTCTCTTTAGCGCACGATGCAATTTCAACGTTTGATGATTGCATCTTCAAAATGAGGATTTTCTCTTGATCTTTCTATTTGGAAACGAGTTTGAATCAGGCCCATCGATGGATCCTCTCTACTGGCGTGCAACTCCTCTCAATCGCCAAGGTGAGGAATGATATATCACGATGTGCCTTTTGGAAGCTCCAACAATCTTTAGCAGCGATACCCTTTGTAGCGGATGTCACTCCAATGATAGTCTCTTCACACAACAGATCTTTATTCATAAGAAGAGAGTCTCCTTCACACATAAATACTCACACTTAAGAAAACATTCGCGCAACAAATTATTCAACACAGAAATGCAGTCAGAACATACACTCTACTTCTTATATATTTACAAATAATTAGCTTTCTTTGCTCTCAGATTTTCCTAGCCATCTTGTGAGGGAGTTAAGCCAGAACAACCTGCTCTGATACCAAGATAAAATTAGAGAGAGCAACCATAGCACATGATTATACACACAAATAACAATTTCTATTACTCATATTACACACAATATTACATGTATATATAGTTGGAATCAGATCCAACTATCTCCAAACATAGAGATAGTTGTTGAAGGAATCTCTCAACAACCTCCAACAAATCTCCAACAGATTCAAACCAAATCCAAACCAATTCTATTGTAAGCATTATTCCAACAACCTCATCCTTCTTAGTGCATTCACATTAAGTTTGAAGGTTTGAAGGCTGTTTGGTCGTAGAACAACTATAACATCAAAATTTCTAAATTCATCCTGATTTTAGAATGAAAAACACTAGTTCACTTTAACGTACCATATATTTTGTATATGTAACTATAACTAGTAAAGAAATCTTGGATTTCTTAACACCACAAAGATAAAATTGCATTTCTTTATTTGTTAGTGATCCTTGAGAACGACACTCTCTTACTATATTAGTACTATAATATCATAGATTGAGTGCAACAAAATTGCATGAGATGGGATATCATGATTAGCTACGCTCATATTATTGTCCTCCGAAGAAACATATTCATGTGAATGTATTCCTTCCACCAATTCATCATTGTCAATCCATTCGTTGGTCTGATGTTATTTAAATAGTTGATAAATATACGAGTGTTTTTGCATTAACATCCATTAGTTTCTAGCGCTTAACATATATGGATTACCATGAGTGCTTAAGAACTACAATCTCCTAGGAAACAAGCCTTAACATGACGACTTGAAAAATCCACTATAGGGTAATCAGCCTGGTTTAAGGAGATTCGACTTCTCCCTCCCCTGATTGCATAGCCCTATAGCCACTTAGTATATTTACCCTTCCCTTATCAGGACCAGATCACTTTACTCTTACTTTATCACTGCCTTAATGCGAACCCCCCCATATATATATATATATATATATATATATATATATATATATTATTTGCACCCCATTAATAATGGAAACTATATCCAAATCCAACTCTCAAAAGGAAGTGTAAGCTCAAGTTTCTACCACATAGATTCCCAAGCCTCACAAATTGTTTCTTTCCATATAAATAAGAAGCTATTAAAAGATTTGATATTAAAGATAAAAAGGGAGGCCATTTAAAAAGTATTGAGGGAAAGATTTGATATTAAAGATAAAAAGGGAGGCCATTTAAAAAGTATTGAGGGATTGTTTTATTATAAGATTTTTGAGAAAATATTAAAATTACAATTAAGTTGTTATTAAAATATTAAGTTGTTATTAAAATATTGCATTTTCAAAATTCTGAATATTTTGTATTCAAAATATTCTTTCTCATTTAGAGTTTCAAAATTCTCAATATTTTATATTGTTTCTCATTTAGATGGTATGTTGGTTTAAGGTGACATTATTTTATATTTGGTATATTGGGTTTTAAAGTGACATTCTTTTTCATTTGGTATATTGGGTTTTAAAGTGACATTTTTAATTGTAACTGAAAATCCATCAACATAAATATGTACAAATGCCACCAAAAAATGTTTAATATATTTTAATGCATTCTAGGAAACATTCATTATATACAACTATAATTATGTTAGTAAAAATGACTAACAAAACGACCTCTATAATCCCCACTAAAACATTTAACACAATGTCTTATTTATAGTATACATTGGGGTCATATTTCATTATGTCGAAGACATTGGTTACAACACTATTACATCATAGGGGTTTGTTGAGGGGTTTGATATCCCTTTAGCTCAACAACAGAAACCAAACCTGCCCAAGAAGCCCAATTAGACTCATAAGTGTTTCATGAGTGGTAAGGTTCTCAAGATTCATGATCTGGCTGGAATTATCGATGAGATTTAATCGTGATTGATAGATATGTATTCTCTGTTAAGCCTTTCCTTAGGCTATGCAGTTCTCGTTTTGGTTATTTTCTAACGTTTATAACAAAAGAAAGATAGAGCTTTAAATTAGATGACAGACGGAAGCTAACTATGTGTTGGGGGAAGGCTGGGTTGCAGGATAACCTTTATACCTTAGCATGCAGACGAAGAAGATCTAAACTACTTCAAACTAGCATTAATACCATTTTGATCAGTAGACATTCAAAATTGTCTAAGATAACAGTTACATAAAGAAAATATACATGTGACAATAAGTTAGCGCAAGAAAAATTAATTTTCAATGCTCTATTATCAATCACAGGTTAACATGATCGATTTCTATTCATCAACTAGAATAAAAGAACTGTTACAACATCATAAGATAACTTTAAATAACAGATACCGTAACTCTTACTCAATACAACAACAAATATTGAATACAAAGATAGAGATAATCCCCCTTGGTCCAATCACATTCACGCCTTAGATGAAAGAAGTGTCTTTGGTTCTAAACATAACTTCTTAATTAAAATGACTTGCACATAAACAATTCTCTTACAAAATTTCAGAAAAAGTCTTTCTCTCCAAAACCATCGACCCTTCTAACATACAAAAGATGCCTATTTATCACAAATGTGGAGGCCCTCGACCAGTGTGGAACCGAGGCTTAGCTCTACACATCGACTGTAAAATGAATTATTAACTTAACTAAAATACACTTCTAGAGTATGTTAATGAATACTCCGAACTTGAATTAACAAAAAGGAGGGGTTCTTATCACAAAAAAAGACCACTTATTATGTATGAATTTAAAAGCGTTTTTCAATTGAACAATTAAAAACTACTACTAGCACTGAAGCTGTACTGATGTGCATGCTAGGGTGAATCGAGATTTGGAAGGAAATGACTGGGAGTGATAGAACTGTGTTTTGTATCGAGCATTGGCATGCAACATGCTATTGGAGGCCACTAGGAGATAACTGGATGTTGGCATTGTTTTTCCCCCACTTATCACTTGGAGGAAAGAATAAAGTCATCTGGTGTTTTTCAGAGTCTCTAATATTCTTTCTGCAGTCTGGATGTGTAGTTTCCCCAATTCTAGTTTGGCACCCCTTTTTAAACATTTCAAAATGTGCAATAAATGTGGGTGAACCACTTCATAAATCCAGCGTTCGGGGGTTTTGGAGCGTAGAATATTCATATCTCCCGGAGGCCTAGACTCCCGGAGTCATTAACCACCACTTATTGCTAATTAACCTAGGATTTATCCTTAAACATTTGGTGTTTCAACACTTCAACAATTTGGGTGTTCGGGAGCTATGAATGCTGAGTTTGAGAATCTCCTGGAGTTACGATGTTGCAGAGTGACATGGTAGTTTTGGACTCACTGCAGCTATTTAGGGCTCCGACACTTCGGAGGTTCAAAGAACTTTGCTTGCTTTGAGTTGAAATTCCTTGGAGTGATAAATTCCCAGGGTGACGTGGTGTCCTGACGTCATGTCCCCAACGTGCCACAAAAATAAGGGTGACATGTGTCACTTGAAATAGTACAGATGATGAACCCAAATATGATTGAAATGAATGCCATGTGTCATGATAGGAGAGTGCCTCACGTCATGATAGAAGAGTGTAACGCATCCCAACTGATGGATGTCACATGTCTCTGACTCTTCGGGGTATGGGAGTTCTTGAATGCAAATTCTGGATACCTTTCAGAGGGCCGAACTCGTGAAGTGATTAACCAATGCTTATCATTAATTAACCCAGGATTAAGCCGTGTTTAACATTTAAATATTTATGGACTTCGAGGGCTCTGGTGCTTTAGGGCTTCAGAGGTATGCGTTCGCTGTGAGTTGAAATCTCTCGGACTGATAATCTCCCGGAGTTGGCGTGTCAACATGATGCCACATTTTTTAACATGTTCACATGACAGAGAGTGACACGTGTCACTCAGAAATGGGTGGATGATGTAAACCAAATGACCTGAAATGAGTGCCACATGTCAACACCAATGGATGCTACATGGCTCCGATGATTTGGCATTCGAGAGTTTTTGAAAAAGATGAGGTCAGATGTTTCGACATTTGGGAGTTGTAGAGTGAAGTTTGTGTAACTCTATGATTAAACCTGACACATTTCTGGAACATCAAATGTACGAGAGCCATTGATATGATCAGCTTGTTGGATCTTTACCATCGAAAATTTACCCTGTCTGTTTTCACAATCGAGGCCAGAAAATGATTGCTCTGAATTGCTGCTTTTTGTTCACGGGCATTCCCTGTGCATACAAAAAGGGTTGGTCGACATTTTTTGAGCTTAATCAATGGTAAGAACAATGAAAATTATTCTGAACCAAATCAAATCATGTAATTATCCTTCAAGAAAAATAGAAACAAAATGTGCAAATACTCAATCAAGAGAGAAAATGATAGAAACCAATTCATTTAGAGAGGGAAATTGACTCAACCAACCAGAAGGGGAATGATTTTCAAGAAGGTATAGGGAAAATGAGGTAGGAGGGGAACGGGTGTAGATTTAGGTCTCAACATCGGGGATAAGAAGAATCACGGATCAACCAGGGTTGTCGGTGTCGACGGGTAAAGGTTTGAACTAAAACCAGGAGTTTAGTGTCCAAGCAATCAACTGATAGTTAATGAGTGTATCGGCGTCGACAAATTATCTTTGACGATATTTTGTTGGCGTCTCAAGGAAAAAGTTCCGATGTTGACCCAAAACTGCCTCATGGTGCTGAAGTGGAAATATAACTATGGCATGGGGGACATCAAAAGATGACGTGGATAATGCCTAAGAAATATAGACTGTATACATAGAAGACACGTTGCGGTTGATTTGACCTCTGGGGAGTGAGGAGTGTTTATTTTTAGCGTCGAGGATTTTCCTTTTGACACAGGTTGATGTTTCCTTTCCCCTCTTCACTGATGATGATGGAATATCGATGATTTTTAGAAAATGTTTTGTAGTCCAGAATCAACGATTGGCGCGCCCTTTCTCCCATTTTTCCGATGCTGATAATACATCGGTGATCAACGATTGGAGATTATCTTTTTTATGTGGGTAGTTTTCCTCTCATATTTCACTGATACCAATGATAGGCGCATGGCTCAAATTTGTAGTTGTGTACACTTATTTTAAATGCAAAGTTTACTTAGAGAAAAGGTCAATCTGTTCAATAATTCCAAACCAAATCGAATGTGATCGATGATAAAACATAACAACACATAAAACCCATTGATACCTACATGATTGACTAAATTCAGAAAATACAAAGTGGTACCCAAAAGAGAATTCACAAAAACTTTTTCGGTGTGTTGAGTGCTCAACAAATGGCAATTCTCTAGGAAAAAACATAATCGTTGCTCCTCCCCTCGTGCTTAGCTTGTGAAAATTGGTTGAGAAACCATTTGGTCTTATTCTATTTCTTGTCAATAGAATTTTTTCTATCAATGTGTACACAAGTTCTCGGGTATTCCATTCTAGATCTACCTATGGGGTTTAGCTTTTCCACCCTCTTTCGTTTTAACCTCAATCCATGTCCTTTCTAGACAAGAGCTGAGTAGGGTGTCCATTGGCATGAATCCATTTAGTTATCATTTCTTTCTTACGGTGTTGCTATGTTGCCAGCGTGAATCCATAGCCCCGATGGAGTCACCCCGACATCATAGACCTTTCTTTGCTACCAACGAACGTCCATAGCCCCGACGAAGTTATTTGCATACCCTATCAGAATTTGCACTCTTTTTTATGAATCATCTTTTTCTGGCATAAATACCTAGAGCGAGTCAAAGAGGAGGACATATTCTTCTTAAGAGGTGAAATTGTTAGGGTTGAGCTTTCTCTAGCTTTGTCTTGGAGGTACATGTGATTCTTTTAAGCTGGTCGTCTTTCCTTTCAGCTTTACCAGGCCGCTAGGCAGATATTTCATTGCTTCCCTAGCTAGTATGCTCACAAAGACAAATATGATTTTGAAAATTTTTGTTTGCCCAATGTTTTCTTCTTTTGCATGTAAGTGTAGTTCAGGACCAAAATCTGCTTCTCTGTATCTATTAAAGTCAACCATTGCTTCACGAAACATAACTTAATTGAAAGAAGATAATCAAGAAAAAGAGAAAAAATAAAAAAGGAGTTCGAATATGGTCTTCCCTAAACCCACACACACATCCTAATAAAAATGTATGCTAAAAATAAATGGAAACTCAAACAAAGCATCAAAATAAACATGTGTTTTGTTATTATTATTATTATTTTTAATTTATTTTTTATTTTTTATGAGAAGTATTGTTTTAAGGCCTGACCATTCACCAGGAGGGTGTCATATTCCCCCCTCAGATTCTTCAACTGATATGTTCTTGCCCCAATCTTCTCGACCACCAAGAAAGGTCTGAGCCATAGATTTTGGAACTTTAAGTGTTTTCCTTTGGACTCGTTTGCTTTATCCCACTTCTAGACTAGGTTTCCTACCCATAATTTTTTTTCTTTGGCCTTATGTTTGTCTAACCATATTTTCACTACCTGTTGATGAGCGATGAAGTTAACTTTTTCCTTTTCTCTTTCTTCATCCAGCATGAGAAGGGTATCAATCCTTTGTTGTAGAGTGGATGAGGGCTAACCTCTTGATGCCTAGGCAAGATGTAAAGATGGAAGATACAATCCATTTGGAAGAATGGCTGCTTGTCCATATACCATAAAATACAGAGAGTTTCCTATGGCTTCTTTAGGCATTACTCTATCAGCCCATAGGGCGTTATGAAGAAAATTATGTCAATTCCTATGATTTTCAACAACTGTTTTTTTTTTTAAACTCTCACAAGGTTTTTATTAGTTGACTCTTCCACCCCATTCCCTTATGGATAGTAGTTCACATAATATCTTATTATGATCCCCTTATAAAGGGAAAATTCTGTCAGGTGTGTGGAAGAAAATTAGGAAGCATTGTCAAAAACGAAGACGGAGGGCATCCCAAACCTCGTTATTAGTCGTTGTTCAAAAATTTGATCACTACCTTTTAATTAACGTGCGTGAGAGGGATGACCTCCATCCATCTCATGAAATAGTCTGTCGTAGTCAAGATATACTTATGTTGTTTCAAATAATTGGGAGTAATTTCTCCTATGAGGTATATTCCCCATTGCTTGAAAGGTCTAGATATGGTCACCGGTTGGAGTGGAATGGCTTCCCTCTTTTCCCTACCGACGCTTACTTGAAAAGATTTACATTTCTTGGCATATGCATGAGCGTCCTTGAACAAAGTAGGACAATAATAACCAACCCTTAATATTTTGTGAGTCGTGGTTTCTCCTACAAAATGTCCACCCACTGGATCGTCATGGAGTTCTCTCAGTGCCTTTTCTGCATCATAATGTTCAGTACATCTAAGGAGTACTCAATCATAATTTACGCAGAAAAACACATAATTATGAGGTGATATTGAGAAGACTTTAACCTGAGAGCTCTCCTTTCTCTAGGGTTTAGGTTTTCTGGACAAGTTCCATGATGCAGGAGATAAGACAAGTTTCCATACCAGGATTCTTGCCCAAGAGGTACATATAAGGCTTCGCTGCACCATAATGAAAACTCATTATCCCAAACAGAGTCTTCTTCATTGATCAAATCTTGGGCTTCAACAAACAATCTACACAATCCTTGACCTTTGACTATTTTGGCAGGTTTTATGTCTAGATAAAATTCCTGAATGACTACCATCCAATTTCCCCTACTTTCTCCCATTTCTTTTTGGGTGAACAAATATCTAATTGCAGGGTGAGGGACTATGACTTTAGTGTGATTCTTCAGGATATAGGATCTGAAATGTTTGACTACTTTATAAACTTTGTAAGCCTATTTTTCTATAGCCGGATAGTTCAGTTCGGCTCCTTGAAGGTTGGTGTTCATAAATGATACTGACACCTCATTGTTTTCATCATCCTTCTGGGTAAGTACTGCAACCAAGGATTGGTCAGAAGCAAAGGTATACAGGAAAAAATCTTTGCTGAAATCAGGGCTTCGTAGCACTGGTGCTTGGGATATTGCAGTTTTGATGTTGTTAAAAGATCGTTTCCTTTCTGTTATAACCCTATAATTTATAGGATCAACTACTGATTGTAATTTTGTTCCTTTAGTATTTTTGACTTGCAGATAGTATTGCATTCTGCAAAAGAAAAGAAAAGAAAAGAAAAAAGAAAATAAAAAAGAAAAGAAAAGAAAAAATAAATGAAAGAAAAAAGAAACAAAAATGAGAAAAATAAAGGAGGGCATAAAAGAAAATGGATAAATCCCCATGAAATGATAATGAATTGATCCATACAGTTTAAACATGGCCAAGTCTTTTAAATTTAAGTATTTAGAATTAGTGAATAAGCTTGGCTATACTGTCTAATCTTAGCCAAGTAAATTAGGTTAGCTAGTGAATAAATTTGACCAAACAGTCTAATCTTGGTCAAATAGCCCCAAGGTAGAGTATTTTCTTAGCCCAACAGTCTAAGTTGGGCTAAAGGTGMAAATGAGTAGGTTAGGACATAGGTTAGTTAGTTTCTCTCCAATAAAATATGTAAGATGATCGATGAAAAATGCATGATCTTGATGGTAAAATGTTTTTCTAACCCCATGGTGACAAAAGCAAGGGAAGCAGCGCACAAAACCCATAAAAAGGTCATTAAGCCTAAGTTTAGCCTCATATACTGAATTGCGCCCCAGAGATTAAACATCGGGCCTAGATCTACGACTAAGCTTTTGGCGCCCAAATCTATGACTCTGATGAGTTTTCGGACCCCCCCGACCATTCAAATTTTAACGGTGGGGGGGGGGGGGTTCCAAAAAAGTGATTAAAGTGTGCGCTCAGATCTACGGTTATCCCGCCAGTGTGCAAATGGATGGTCCACAAGAGATTCCAGACCCCCCCCCCGACCAT
>ML796535.1:241175-259510 GCA_009831015.1 Picea engelmannii
ACATGATGGTTAAAGAATGCATTTGAAACAACGACTAATCTATCTTTTTTCAGATCCATGGTCGGTAAGAGATCCCAGACCCCCCCAAAATTTCTACCTTTAAAGGCGTCGGGAGGGGTGGGGGGTGGGGGGGGACCGGAATGAAGCAGTGTCCAGGTGGGCCCCATCCCACTCCAAACATTTACCGCTTACCATTTTTCTAACTCACCACTTCCATATAGAGGTGTCACACTCCAAAACCACCTCTTGCAAGTCCCATTTCATGACCCCGCCAACATGTTCCCTCAATCTAACTGTTATGAGTCATATCTTTTTCTTTTATTTCCTAATCACCATTCTGCACATCGATCGGGTACACACGTCAGATGTATTTCACCTCTACCCCTCATGCTCTAAAGGACCCGTTGGCCATTTGTGACTGGCCACATACTTGTTGTTCACCTGACGTGTCCTTTTTTTGCACAACGGATACCCGTTCACTAAATTCTAACCCCATTTCGGTCATTCGCATTCCACTCACACTCCCTGCGTATCAGAGACTCATTTTCCTTGACCTCTACAAAATCTCATCCAGCCATAGTTTTCACCTACTAACATGTGTTCAGTGTGTAGGTACCGGTGGAAATCAATGGCACCCAAAAGTAAAAAGTCAAATGTGGAGGAAAATCCATTTCTCCCACCTCCTGTCGATCTCGACCGGATCCCATTAGCAGACAAAGACTATTTAATCTCAGAAACCAGGTCCGAATTTGACTTTGTCGAGCTACATTCGTGGTTTAAAGACACCTTCATTGATCAGAGCGATGAAATTGGGAGTTGGGAGTCAAGTTTCCCTCTGTATCCTTTTCCCCAAGTCCATCATTTTCCCAAATTCTCCCTCAAATGCCAAGCACACTACCTCCCTGATCAGACATCCATAGTATCTTTGTCTGGAGAAACATTTTTCCTTATTACACCGAAGGCCATTGATCAAATGATGCAAGTTCTCAGAGCCGAACCTCATTCTCCCCTCACCATTGAAATTCTGACAGAATTGTATCAGAACCTATCTTTTCCCCAAAGAGCACAAATCTTTGAGCTTTTCCTCCCACAAGATGCCCAACTTCCTAAGAAGAATCCTCCTTATCATTCCTCCATATTTTCTGAAAAGGGAAACCATATTATCTCAACATCGTGTTGTTTTCTTGGGTACTTCTCAGATGAATGGGTGGATGAGCCTATCCTAGGTTTCCTATCCATTTTATCTATTGAAGAGAAAGTTGCCACCCAGTTTGATTACAACGTTTTCTTGGCTGAAAACCTGCACGAGCAACTGGAAATTTCCCTACAGAAGGCATGTTCTGGTATTCTTCAATACTGGCCTACATGTTTATGTTCTATCAAGCAGGCAAATTTTCCTTTCTCATGCAGAAAATGGACAAGGACGGAAAACCGCAAGCAGTAACTTTAAGGACGTCACTGCTTAGAAGAAACTCCACTGAGTTCAGTTTCAAACAGTTCATTGAGTTGTTGTATCACCCAGTGGTAAGCATGCTCAGTGGAAGACCAGAGATGAGGATAAACGAGGAGATCCAAAGAGTTCTACACCTTTCGAATCTCGCAAAGACCGAGGACTGGTTCCTATATCAGAAACACACAGAGATCAGAGTGTATGGGTGTGAACTAGCTCCATACAAATTGCCCAAGTATGTGCCTCTTCGAATATTTGGACTGGAGTATATTCGTCAGATGATAAACTTAGATGACATTCATTTTGTGTCTTTGAAGAAAAAACAACAGATGAGGATTAAAGGAAAAATAGGACCATTTATTTGCAACAGTCGAGCTGGTGGGGAAGAGGCAGATAAAATATTAAAGGAAATGAAATTCAACACCAGTTTCATTTGGCGTTATGATCCAAGTGGGATCATTCCAGAGATGAGATCCAAAAACAAAAGTTCACCTTATGCTCACACCCTCAAACCAAAAATTGAAAAATATGTGAACCAAACAGAGTGGGAGGTAAATACTCTAGTATATACTAAATAGAAAGAATATCCTCCAGTCCCTATTTCACAGACTGCCACTCCACATGTACCAAAGGAAAAAATTCCAAGAAAGGATGCCTCTCCTTCAGTCACTGAGGTATCAACATAAGATTTTGAGGCATACAACAAAAGACCCAAAACCACTCATGCTACTCACATGTCTGGTGAGGAGGAGCCCTACTCTACCAAAGTGATTGAGGGAAAACATTAGGTGGTGTCCACTCCTTCTTCAAATAAGCAGATGGATATAGCTGTGACCACCCAAACTCCACAAGGATCTATACCTCTGAATATTTTCAAAAAATATGACATGATTAAAAAGAAGAACCAGATGTTGACCAACAACACCTACGCTCAGTTCTGGAAGCAAACTTCCACAGCACAACACAGACTGTTGTAAGCTTTTGACACAGATAAAGGAAGAATGCATCTGGCATTTCTGTAAGCACAAGTGACTCAACCCAAAGAGATCACTGACTACAAAAGTTCAACTATTGTTTTTGACACCAAACAGGTCCATCTAGCTGACCAGATGGATTTGCACAGACAGACTGGAGAAATGGTTTTCTCCACATTGGCACATGCTTCCTCTACAACAACAAAGTTACATGTATCTCTAAACAATGTTCAGAGTTAATTGAAGTTGGAAAAGATATCCTCTTTTGCAAAGGATAATAGAATAAAATCCTTAGAGGAGTGGTGCTCAAGATTGGGTATGATCCCTCGAATGTAAAAGAAGTGGAGGAGATGTTAAAGAAAAAGAATGTTGACATTGCATATCTGAGAAAACAGTTGAAATTTCCACCAACAGAGGATTCACAAGCTAAATAAATAGCTGAGATAGAAGACAAGAAAGAGGAATTGCTAAAGCTAATCATGCAGCAGAATGCACAGATAAAGGAAATGGAGGCAGAATTGCAAAGGATATTGAAAGAGAAGGAAAAATAAACCTCGATGGAAGTCATTCCATTGAGTGCAGTTCCCCTTGTGGAAGTCAGAACAAAAACTGTGCCAACAACCACTACAACAAAAATTCCATTGGCAGCTCCATTGACAGCACTAGAAAAAACCGTGGAGCTAGCAAAGTCCATGGAGGAGATGACTCTGCAAGGAACATAGATCAATAGGCTGAAAATGGAGGTTGAGAGTCTCCATGAACTCAAGTCTTCCTTTCAAACAATATACAACATTGAGAGACAAGTAGAAGAGAAGCTCAAGAAGGAAATACAACAACTTCAGAAACAAACAGTGGCAGGTAAGACATTAGCAGAGGCTAAGGAAAATATCAGGACATATATCTCCAACTCCATAAATGAAATTTGGCTCATGGTGCAAATCATGTTCGAGCAACATGATATGGTGCTAAAGAGTAGGTAGACCATCGACAGGATAAGAAGAGAGCTAGGTGAAATTCCCTCGGCAGCTAACGAGATCATCAAGTTTCTGAATTCAAAAACCAAGGAAGAGCTTGAAGACCTGAAATTTGAAGACAGAACAGGGACAATCCTTGAAGTCAAAAGAGTGTTGACCAAAAGAGGATTAATGTTGCAGTTGGAGGAGAAAGCTTAGAACATGGACATTGGAGTTAAGAGATTTTTTTAAAAAGCCTGAGGCCTTACAGAAAAAGGGCCTTCCTGGCTTACTTGTCCTAAATGATAAATTGATGACTTTATCCGATTATAAGAAAAAGATTTCCATTGTGGCTAAAGACAGTTCGAAGTTCTCAGGGATACAGGGCAACATCACATGCAAAACGTTCTTGGAGACTTTGCAGCCTGGCCTCAGCATACAACACGAAATCAAGTACATTTTCCTCACCAAGCCGACTTTTGCTAAGTATACCGAGATGGATGAAATCTACCGCCGGCTATTGAAAGTTACCATCCCCGGTAGAAAAAGATGGGATGTGCTGTCTGAATTGATTGAGTAAAGATCAAGGTCTCGTCCAAGTTCAATGTCCAGCTCAGGCAAAGTCATATGAATGCCTCACCAACGGTCTTCCCCAAAATCAGCATGATAGATTCGACGCATCATCATCAGTTCCTATATTTTTGTATCTTGTTATCTAGATAGTTAAAATTAACATCTGCCACATCCTGATAATTAATGACAGGGTCGCTTGTAATTTTGATTATAAATACTTCAAACTTTGAAGTACCGAGGGTTGATTTTTACGCCCGAGCAAGCTCTAATTGCTGTAATTTTTATCAAGAGGTTATTCCAGTAATACAAAGAGATGTTTCACAAGATTCCTGCGTGTTAGCTGTTGGTGAAGTTTCCTCTGTCTTCGTAAAAAGTTTTCTTTCTCAGTTATCATTTTGTTTTTCTAATCTAATCTTTAAAAGAAGTTAAAGTTGCAGAATTTACCATCGCATACTCTGTTCCTAATCTTTTATAGATTTAAATGTATTCCTTCTGATGTTATAACAAAGAAATTCTTAATTGCTTTTTTGTTTTAACTGATATCTCACCTTTTTCAGCAATCCATCATTTTATTTCTAAAGAATCCAACAGTTGCACTACCTTGCCCTGTAAAACGAATATTCTAAAAACTATCCTTTGATCTCCATTTTTATAAAACAGACCCATAGCCCAATGGAAGTGTAAGTGACACTCAACCATTTTATTAAAAAAAACAAACAACTTGGTACTATTCTTTTTAACTAGCCTAAGATCTGAAAATCCAAACAAATCTAAATCTTATAGAGAGATCCCTCTCTGAAACTAGCAGGGCTAGATCCCAGTTTAGAAGTGGTTGGTTAAGGTTACCTCTTGTAAATTTCTTCTGCCCATTTACAACCTCTGGGAATTTACAGAGTCCTAACATAATTGGTGACCATACTGGGGAATCTGAACAAATTTCCAATCCTACGATTTCTTTTTATACAAAGAAAACCTTATTTCTGAACAAGTTATAAAATCCAAATGTATGAAGAGATAATGTTCATAGGTTGTTCAAATTTGTATACAATTAATTTAAGTTTTTCTTAAAAGAAAAATAAAATAAAAATTAGAATTCTGGCTCCCAAAAGAATTTTTACTAGATCTCATCCAGATCCAGAACCTGCAACTGCAATAGACAATCCCAAGAAATTACTTAGAAAGAAAACCGTTACGGAAGGTTCAGGAAGTCACAGTCCCCTTCATAGATCTCCTTTCCTTCTAGAGAAACTGGTTTCCCTTCAGGATCTTGAGTTTGATATCCCTTTTGAACAAAGCCTTTTTAGAACAAAGTTAGACAGCTTTGTAAGTGAAACTGTGTTGGATCAAACTATCCTGCAACCTAAGACACCTGAAATTCTGTCACTCAGGGCAGATGTTGATCAACATTTTCTCCAGGAATTTGATAAATTAGAAGATTTGGTGGAAAATCTTGATCAAGCCTTGGACAAAACTCATTTCCAGCAGTCGGTCGAACTTTCTGCCTTAACGATTGTTGCAGCCTCTTTGAAATCTCAAACATTTCACTCTACACCCCCTAGCCCTTCGTCCTCCACTGCATCTTTTACATCCCCTCCAATCATACAGGTTACTGTTCAAGCACATCCACTAGCTATGGCATCAAGATATGATCCCTTGGTGTTGGATTCTCCTTTGCATGTCATGGCTCAAGATTATCAAACTAGAATCTCTTAGTATGACAATACTGGTTCTATTAATGCACAACAACATGTTGACAAAATGAATGATTATTTTGATCTGCAGGAAGTAGATGAAGCTGATTTACAAATGAGATTATTTGCACAAAGCCTGACCGGGGACGTTAAAAAGTGGTTTAAGGCCTTACGTCCTACTTTGATAACAGATCTTTCCGCTTTTCACAGAATTTTTCTGGGCAGATGGGATGTTAAGAAAAATCCACTCTAGATATTATCAGAGTATGAGAACATCAAGAGGAATCAGGGAGAAACGGTGCAGGATTACTGCACCAAGTTCAATAACCTTTACAATGCTATCCCGACTAACATTAAACCCCCTCAAGGTTTAGCATTAATTAAGTTTCCATATAGATTTGACGCTGATAGGTCATATCAGCTAAGAGAAAGAAATTCAACTACTCTGGAAGACATGAAAAAAAGCACAGTAAGCATGGAGGCTAACCTACTAGCTAGAAGGGCCAGGAAGAGAACAGAGAGGAGGGTCACAATCAAAGAGGAACCTTCCACATCCTCTTCAGATGCCAAGTTGGACTCTTTAGCCAGAGCGATGGAGAGACTTAATATAGCTGAAAGAAATCCTCCCAGGGATAACCAAGCTACTCCAATTCGAAACCCAAACTTCAAAAGAAATATGCCCCAGATTCGACAGAGAGATCCTAGGGATCAAAGAGAACAGAGGGGACTATATTAGCAGATCAGAACGCCCCTCTAGGATAATTATGCTGATGATTGGGAGGAGGTACTCAAGGAATTCGATGACACTCATATAAACTTCATGGGTGTTCATGATGATGAATCCATTTTCCTCACCCAGGAAGAGCACAAGAATTTTCTTCTTTCACAAACAGAGGTAAATGAGGAAGAAAATGAAACAGAACAGGAGGCTTTTGAGAATGCTATTATGGAGGTACATAGGCAGTATAACCTGAGGATCAAGAGAGAAAATGATAACCCTCCAAAGAAGACTGTTGAAACAAAGAAGGGTAATGAAATAAATAAAATAGTCGAAACCAAGAAGACCTCAGAAAACCCTTCCAAGAAAATCCTTGAGAGAAATAATGCTGAATCTTCTACACCAAGATCTCTAGAGATTCTACAAAGAGAAAATCAGACTGAAGTTTCATCAATCAATCAAACAATCCAACCAAGGGCATCTGGCTATAGATTTCCAACAGATTAACCAGAAGTATAGACCTTAAGCAAAGTTTCCACTGCATTCATCCTTGAAGGGGAACTAGCTAAATTAAAAATTCCCATTCTCCTCTCTAAGTTAATGAACAAGAATGCTTACAGGTCACAGGTGATTAAAGATTTAAGCATCGAACCTGAGATAGGTACTAAGGCTTTGAATGTTGGATCTGCAAATCATGGAGACACAGTAAATCTTGCTGATGACCGACTAGAGCTCCTGTTTGGTTATGAAGTAGATGGTCAGACTGATAATGGGGTCATCGCACCTTTTTACATCAGCCTAATTATCCACGACTTGATATTACACAACACTATGTTGGATTTGGGTGCCTCTCATAACCTGATGCCCAAGGCAGTGATGGAAAAGTTGGGACTCGAAGTCACTAGAACCTACAAGGATTTGCATTCTTTTGATTCTGGCAAGGTTAAATGTATAGGCCTAATTAAAGACTTATGCATCACACTAGCCCAAATTCCAACAAAGAGTATGGTAATGGATATAGTAGTTGTGAAAATTCCCCCAAAGTATGGTATGTTACTATCAAGGTCATGGTGAGCTAAGCTGAAAGGTACTCTGTAGCTAGACATGTCTTATTCCACTATTCCAGTCTTTGGACAACAAAGAAGACTGTATAAGGAAACTTTGATGAAATACATGGTCAATAGTCAAGAAAAACCTCATAATTACCCCCTGTATTTGGCACACTCTGACCTAGATTCTTTCATCTTGTACAATGAAGGTGACCTGGAAGGAAAAATTGTCGAGCTAGAAAGTGACACAACTGATCCAAAGGAAAATAAAGAAATCATTGAGGCAAGAGAGGTCGAAATTGTGGAAAGTGAAGAACTACTAGCAGATTTTTGGAGCATGGACTTCGATGGTGCAGTGAGCAAAGAGGGAGCCGGAGCTGGAGTTTGGTTACATAATCACGGATCAAGATATTCAGAGAGCCATTCCTACAAACTGAACTCCCAATGCACTAACAACATAGCCGAGTACGAAGCTTTAATGCTCGGCTTGAAACTATTGAAGAAAGTTGGTGCCAAGCAGATAATGGTAAGGGGTGATTCTGAATTGATTATCAAGAAAATCAAAGGTGAGTATGCAACAAAACATCCCAAACTTAGAGCCTATAGGAATGTTGTTTTGGATGCTTTTCAATGCTTTACTGAGATTGACTTGCAGGTAATGCCTAGGGGAGAAAATATACTCACAGATGGGCTGGCTACATCAACAACTACCTGTAAAATCCCTTTTTGTCCCACTCGCAAGTACACAGTGGAGGTGAAGTGCAGACCAACCGTTCCTGACAACATCAGATACTGGCAGGTATTTGGAAATGACGATCAGATCAAAGATTTTATACAATGTAAGAATGATTTCGAATGTACAAACATAGATTTAGAAAATGATGATGAATTTGTAAATAAATCTGTTTTTGAGAATGGTAGTGTAAATAAAATAGATGCTGAAGAATTTAATGAAAATGAGCTAGATTATGATATTCTGCAGTTGAAAAACAATGTGTTACCTAGAGGTTTAGTTCTGTTGGAAGACTTGTTTGATTTCAAGGATGTAGCCAAAAAATTGAAAATCGAAACTAGTGGTAAAGAGGTTGAAGAGTGCAACATAGGAACAGAGGAAAACCCCAAAATGATAAAACTGTCTAAATCTCTGCCACCGGAGCGAAAAAGAAAATACATTGAAATTTTTAAGGAATATATAGATGTTTTTTCCTGGGGCTATGAGGACTTAAAATCCTATAACACAAGTATCATATAACATCGTATTCCCATAAAAGAAGAACACAAACCTTTCAGGCAGAAACTTAGGAGAATCAATCCCAAGTTGCTTCCTCTGATAGAGAAAGAAATAAAAAAGATGTATGATGCAAAAATTATAGTTCCCTTGAGATTCTCCAAATGGGTTTCTAACCTAGTTCCTACTAGGAAGAAAACCGGTGAGATCATACTTTGCATAGATTTCAGAAATCCGAACAAAGTCTCTCTTAAAGACAATTACCTATTGCCCAAAATGGACCATATTTTGCAAAAGGTGGTTCGGTCTAGTAGGATTTATTTATTAGACGGTTTCTCAGGTTACAACCAAGTCCTGGTTCACCCAGAAGATCAAGAGAAGAAAAAATTCACCACACCCTGGGGAACCTTCATGTATGTGAAGATGCCTTTTGGGTTGATGAATGTTGGTGCCACTTTCCAAAGGGAAATGGATATTGCTTTTGTGGATGAACTAGGAATATTTATAGTCATATCTAGATGATATGACTGTATACTCCCAATTTGACGAAGAACATTTGCAACATCTCAGACGTGTGTTTGAGAAATGTAGAAAATTTAGGATTTCATTGAATACAAAGAAGTCTTTGTTCGGATTAGAGGAAGGCAAGTTACTGGGACACATAATATCCAAGGATGGAATCAAAATTGATCCTAGTAGGATAGAATCCATTCAGAAGGTGGAACACCCTAGGAACTTAAAAGAACTGCAATCATTCATAAGGCAAAATAAATTTCCTTAGAAGGTTCATACCCAACTTGGCTAAACTTCTTATGAACATCACTAACATGTTGAAGAAGGACGCAAAAATCAAATGGAACACTGAACACAAGAAATATTTTGAACAAGTAAAGCATTCACTTACCCAAGCTCCAGTCCTGATTAGCCCAGACTATTCCAAATATTTTTATCTTTTATCTTTTGAATCTGAGCACACTATAGTGGCAGTATTGTTGCAAAAAAACAGTGAAGGGTACGAGCAACCCATAGTGTTTTCCAGCAAAGATTTAAGAGATGTTGTGTTGAATTATTATATTATGGAGAAACAAGCCTTTTCTCTGGTAAAGGCTATAAAGGATTTCAGAGTCTATATTCTCCATTCTCACACAATTTCATACATTCCAAACGCAGTGGTAAAAGATATCCAGACTCAGGATAATCCATATGGAAGAAAAGGGAAATGGATTGCGGTCATTCTAGAATATGACATTGAAATAAAGACTACTAAATTGATCAAAGGATAGGGTTTGGCCAAACTAATGGAATAATCAAATTTTAATGCTCTAGATATCAATTTCTTGGCTGCAGTTGACGAACAAGAAGAGCAGGCAACTCCAAAGGTAAAAGAGGTATTCTTAAACTCTCCCTGGTATGCAAAACTCATATTTGTACTTCACAACTTACAAGATCCTCTTGGTTTAACTAAGACCAAAGCCAGATTTATCAAACTGAAAGCATTAAAATTTTGTATTCTAGAAGCTAATCTGTATTGGAAAGATCCTGGTGGTATTTTTCTTAATTGCCTATTGAAAGACGAACCTAACAAAGTTCTACAGGAGTTCCATGCAGGATATTGTGGAGGACATCTGAGTTGGAAGACCACAACCAACAAAATCTTAAGAGCTGGTTTCTATTGGCCTACATTGTTCGCTGATGTTCATAAAAAAGTTACTTCTTGTCATAAATTCTAGGTTTTCAAAGGTAAAAAGAAGTTGTTTCCTCTTCCCATGAAACCCATATCAGTTGAAGCCCCTTTCCAACAATGGGGTTTGGACTTTATTGGAGAAATACACCCATCCTCCTCAGGCCAACACAAGTGGATCCTCACAGTCATTGACTATTTCACCAAATGGATCGAGGCCATGCCATGCAGGCAAGCTACTGACTATGTTATCATAAAATTTTTAGAAACTAATATCCTATCTTGTTTTGGGTGCCCCAAGAAAATTATAGCTGACAATGTAGCGGCTTTCAAATCCAAAAAACTCATAGATTTTTGCAGCCAATACCACATTACTTTGGGGCATTCTGCAACCTATTACCCTCAAGGAAATGGGCTAGCTAAGTCCTCAAACAAAAGTCTGGTGAATATCCCCAGGAAAACATTACAAGAAAAAACGAAGTCCTGGCATAATAAATTGGTTTTTGCACTATGGGCAGATAGATTGAGTAATAAAAGATCAATTGGTATGTCTCCATATCAACTGGTATATGGCATTGAAGCAATTTTTCCTCCTTCTCTGGGAGTTCCAGTCATGAAATTATTGCAGGAAGCTCAGGCAGAGCCTAATGATATTCAAAGAAGAGTAAATCAAATGATTCAATTACAACAATCCAGAGAAGAAGTGTACAACAGAACTCAAGTGATCCAAGAAAATATAAAAAAGATTTATGACAAGAGAACCAAAGAGGATAACTTTGAATTAGGAGATCTAGTTTTGAAATGGGACTCCAGAAATGAAGATAAAGGTAAACATGGAAAGTTCGATAGCTTGTGGAAGGGTCCTTACACCATTTAGGCATACAGAGGAAATAATGCTTTCCTGCTTAATAATAATGATGGATTAGACCTGCCAGGGGAACCTATAAATGGCAGGATGCTGAAGCATTATCTTCCGCCTCAGTAGAGAGATCATCATTCCCTTTCCTTTGTACATATCATTTATTTTATAGGCAGTTTGTGTGTAGATGCTTTGGTTCAAGTGTTTGAAGCCCGTAGAGAAGCCCCTAAGACATTGAATAATGTCATCAATTTTTTTTAAAATAAAGCAAGTCAAATAGTAGAAGAAACTCTAGAGGAAAATTTTCAAGACAACAAGAAACAGGATTCTTGGCACCTCACAAGAAGGGTACCATCCCCAGGTGGAGCCACTGTTATAACCCTATAATTTATAGGATCAACTGTTGATTGTAATTTTGTTCCTTTAGTGTTTTTGACTTGCAAATAGTATTGCATTCTGCAAAAGAAAAGAAAAGAAAAAAGAAAAGAAAAGAAAAGAAAAAAAAATTAAAGAAAAAAGAAATAAAAATGAGAAAAATAAAAGAGGGCATAAAAGAAAATAGATAAAGCCCCATGAAATGATAATGACTTGATCCATACAGTTTAAACATGGCCAAGTCTTTTAAATTTAAGTATTTAGGATTAGTGAATAAGCTTGGCTATACTGTCTAATCTTAGCCAAGTAAATTAGGTTATCTAGTGAATAAATTTGACTTAACAGTCTAATCTTGGTCAAATAGCCCCAAGGTAGAGTATTTTCTTAGCCCAACAGTCTAAGATGGGCTAAAGGTGCAAATGACTAGGTTAGGACATAGGTTAGTTAGTTTCTCTTCAATAAAATATGTAAGATGATCGATGAAAAATGCATGATCTTGACGGTGAAATCTTTTTCTAACCCCATGGTGACAAAAGCAAGGGAAGCTGCGCACAAAACCCATAAAAAGGTTATTAAGCCTAAGTTTTTCCTCATATACTGAATTGCACCCTGAAGATTCAAGATCAGGCGTAGATCTATGACTAAGCTTTTGGTGCTCAGATCTACGGCTCTGATGAGTTTTTGGACCCCCCCGACCAGTCAAATTTTAATGGTGGGGGGGGATCCGACATGATGGTTAAAGAATGCATTTGAAACAACGATCGATCTAGATTTGTTCAGATCAATGGTCAACAAGAGATCCCGAACCCCCCCAACGTTTCTACCTTTAAAGGCNGGGGGGGGGGGGGGGGGTCCGAAATGAAGCAGTGTCCAGGCAGGCCCCATCCCTACGTGCCATCATCTCATTTCATATTACCTCCCCGCTCCAAACATTTACCGCTTACCATTTTTCCAACTCACCACCGTCATATAGAGATGTCACACCCCAAAACCACCTCTTGCAAGTCCCATTTCATGACCCTGACAGCATGTCCCCTCCATCTAACCATTACAGGTCATATCGTTTTCATTTAATTCCCAATCACAATTCTGCACGTCGACCGGGTACACATGTCAGATGTCCTTCAACTTGCCCCCTCATGCTCTAAAGGATCCATTGGCCATTTATTACTGGCCACATACCCGTTGTTCACCTAACCTATCCTTTTTTTGCCCAATGGATACCCTTTCACTAAATTCCAACCCCGTTTCGGTCATTTGCATTCCACTCACACTCCCTACGTATCAGAGACTCATTTTCCCTTTCCTCTGCAACATCTCATCCAACCATAGTTTTTGCCTACTAACGTGTGTTCAGTGTGCAGGCATCGGTGGAAATCAATGGCGCCCAAAAGTAAAAAGTGAAATGTGGAGAAAAATCCATTTCTCCCACCTCCTGTTGATCTTGATCAGATCCCATTAGCAGACAAAGACTATTTAATCTCCGAAACTAGGTTCGAATTCAACTTCGTCGAGCTACAATTATGGTTTAAAGACACCTTCATCAATCAGAGCAATGAAATTGGGCTCTGGGAGTCAATTTTCCCTCTATATATTTTTCCCCAAGTCCATCATTTTCCTGAATTCACCCTCAAATGCCAAGCGCACTACCTCCCTAATCAGAGAGCCATAATATCTTCGTTTGGAGAAACCTTTTTCCTTATTACACCTGAGGCCATCGATCAAATGATGCAGGTTCCCAGAGCCGAACCTCGTTCTCCCCTCACCATTGAAATTCTGACAGAATTGTATCAGAACCCGTCTTTTCCCCAAAGAGCACAAATCTTTTAGCTTTTCCTCCCACGAGATGCCCAATTTCCTAAGAAGAATCCTCCTTATCATTCCTCCATATTTTCTGAAAAGGGAAACCAGATTATCTCAACTCTGTATTGTTTGCTTGGTTACTTCTCAGGCGAATGGGTGGATGAACCTATCCTAGGTTTCTTGTCCATTTTCTCTGCTGAAGAGAAAGTTGCCACCCAGTTTGATTACAACGGTTTTTTGGCCGAAAACCTGCATGAGCAACTGACAAATTTCCCTACAGAAGGAATGTTTTGGTATTCTTCCATACTGGCCTACATGTTTATGTTCTATCAAGCAAACAAATTTTTCTTTCTCATGCAGAAAATAGACAAGGATGGAAAACCACAAGCAATAACTTTATGGACGTCGCTGCTCAGAAGAAACTTCACTAAGTTCAGTCTTAAACAATTCATCGAGTTGTTGTATCACCCGGTGGAAAGCATGCTCAGTGGAAGACCAGAGTCGAGGATAAACGAGGATATCCAAAGAGTTCTGCACCTTTCGGATCTTGCAAAGACTGGGTACTGGTTCCTATATCAAAATCACACAGAGATCAGAGTGTATGAGTTTGATCTAGCTCCATAGAAATTTCCCAAGTATGTGCCTATTCGAATATTTTCACTGGAGTATATTTGTCATATGATAAACTCAGATGACATTCATTTTTTGTCTTTCAATAAAAAACAACAGATGAGGATTAAAGGGAAAATAGGACCATTTATTTGCAACAATCGAGTTGCCGGGGAAGAGGTAGATAAAGTATTAAAGGAAATGAAATTCAACACCAGTTTCATTTGGCGTTATGATCCAAGTGGGATCATTCCAGAGATGAGATCCAAAAACAAAAGTTCACCTTATGCTCACACCCTCAAACTAGAAATTGAAAAATATGTGAACCAAACAGAGTGGGAGGCAAATACTCTGGTAGATACTGAACAGAAAGAATCTCCTTCAGTCCCTATTTCACATATTACCACTCCACAGGTACCAAAGGAAAAAAGGCCAAGAAAGGATTCCTCTCATTCAGTCACTGAGGTATCAACAGAAGATATTCAGGTATACATCAAAAGACCCAAAACCACTCATGCTACTCACATGTCTGGTGAGGAAGAGCCCTACTCTGCCAAAGTGATTGAGGGAAACATCAGGTGGTGTCGACTCCTTCTTCAAAGAAGCAGATGGATATAGCTGTGACCACCCAAACTCCACAAGGATCTATACCTCTGAACATTTTCGAAAAATATGACATGATTAAAAAGAAGAACCAGATGCTGACCAACAACACCTATGCTCAGTTCTGGAACAAAAATTCCACAACACAACATAGACTGTTGTCAACTTTTGACACAGAGAAAGGAAGAATGCATCTGGAATTTCTGCAAGCACAGGTGCCTCAACCCAAAGAGATCACTGACTACAAAAGTTCAACTATTGTTTTTGACACCAAATAGGTCCATCTAGTTGACCAGATGGGTTTGCATAGACAGATTGGAGAAATGGTTTTCTCCACATTGGCCCATGCTTCCTCTATAGCAACAAAGTTACAGGTATCTCTAAACAATTTTCATACCCAATTGAATTTGGAAAAGATATCCTATTTTGCAAAGGATAAAAGAATAAAATCCTTAGAGGAGTTGGTGCTCAAGATTGGGTATGATCCCTCGAATGTAAAAGAAGCAGAGGATATGTTAAAGAAAAATAATGCTGACATTGCATCTCTGAGAAAAAAATTGAAATTTCCACCAACAGAGGATTCAAAAGCTAAAGAAATAGCTGAGACAAAAGACAAGAAAGAGGAGTTGCCGAAGCTAATCATGTAGCAAAACGCACAGATAAAGGAAATGGAGGTAGAATTGGAAAGGTTATTGAAAGAGAAGGAACAATCAACCCCGATGGAAGTCATTCCATTGAGTGCAGTTCCCCTTGCATAAGTTAGAACAACAGGTGTGCCAAAAACCACTATAGCATAAATTCCATCGGCAACTCCATTGACAACACTGGAAAAAACTGTGGAGCTAGCAAAGTCCATGGAGGAGATGACTCTACAAGGAACAAAGATCAATAGGCTGAAAATGGAGGTTGAAAGTCTCCAGGAACTCAATTCTTCCTTCCAAACAAGATACAACATTGAGATACAAGTATGAGAAAATCTCAAGAAGGAAATACAACAGCTTCATAAACAAACAGTGGCAGGTAAGACATTAGCAGAGGCTAAGGAAAATATCTTGACAGATATCTCCAACTCCATAAACAAAATTTGGCCCATGGTGCAAATCATGTTCGAGAAACATGATCTGGTGCTAAAGAGTAGGCAGTCCATCTACATGATAAGAGGAGAGCTGGGTGAAATGCCCTCGGTAGCTAACGAGATCATCAAGTTTTTGAATTCAAAAACCAAGGAAGAGCTTGAAGACTTGAAAGTTTAAGACATAACAAAGACTATCCTCGAAGTCAAAAGAGTGTTGACCAAAAGAGGATTAATGTTGTAGTTGGAGGAGAAAGCTCAGAACATGGACATTGGAGTTCAAAGATTTTTTAACAAGCTTGAGCCCTTACAGAAAAAGGGCCTTCCTGGCTTACTTGTCCTAAATGATAAATTGATGAGTTTATCTGATTACAATCAAAAGATTTCCATCATGGTCAAAGACAGTTCCAATTTCTAAGGGATACAGGGCAACATCACAGGCAAAGCGTTCTTGGATACTTTGCAGCCTGACCTCAGCATACAACACGAAATCAAGTACATTTTCCTCACCAAGCTGACTTTTTCTAAGTATACCGAGATGGATGAAATCTACCTCTAGCTATTGAAAGTTACTATCCCCGGTACACAAAGATGGGATGAGATGTGTGAATTGATTGAGTAAAGATCAAGGTCTCGTCCAAGTTCAGTGTCCAACACAGTCAAATTCATATGAATGACTCACCAACGGTCTTCCCCAAAATCAACATGAGATATTCGATGCATCAACATCAGTTCCTATATTTTTGTATCTTGTTATCTAGATAGTTACAATTAGCATCTTCAATGTCTTGATCATTAATGACAGGGTTGCTTGTAATTTTGATTATAAATACTTCAAACTTTGAAGCACCGAGGGTTGATTTTTACGCCCGAGCAAGCTGTAATCATTGTAATTTTTATCAGGATGTTATTCCAGTAATACAAAGAGATTTTTCATAGGATTCCTGCGTGTTAGAAGTTGGTGAAGTTTCCTCTGTCTGCATAAAAAATTTTCTTTCTCAGTTATCATTTTGTTTTTCTAATCTAATCTTTAAAATAAGTTAAAGTTGTAGAATTTACCATCGCGTACTATGTTCCTAATCTTTTACATATTTAAATGTTTTCCTTCTGATGTTATAACAAAGAAATTCTTAATTGATTTTTTGTTTTAACTGATATCTCACCTTTTTCAGCAATCCATCATTTTATTTCTAAAGAATCCAACAGTTGCACTACCTTGCCCTGTAAAACAAATCTTCTAAAAACTGTCATTTGATCTCCATTTTTATAAAACAGACCCCATAACCCAATGGAAGCGTAAGTGACACTCAACCATTTTATTAAAAAAACAAACAACTCGGTACTATTCTTTTTAACTATCCTAAGATCTGAAAATCCAAACAAATCTAAATCTTATAGAGAGATCCCTCTCTGAAACTGGCAGGGCTAGATCCCAGTTTCGAAGTGGTTGGTTAAGGTTACCTCTTTTGATTTTCTTCTGCCCATTTACAACCTTTGGGAATTTACAGAGTTCTAACACTTTCTTCATCCCATTTAAATTCTGCATCTTTGCAAATTATTTTTTGTAAAGGTTTAACAGTTTCAGCGAATTCAGGAGTAAATTTTCTCACAAAGTTGATTTTCCCAAAGAAAGATTGCATGGCCTTTTTATTGTAAGGCAAGGGGATTTGAGCTATCACTTTTATCCACTTAGGTTCGATGGTAATTCATCCTTGAGATATGATATGACCTAATAATTTTACTTCCTCTACACCAATGATGGTTTTCTTAGGGTTCAAAGATATTCCATACTTCCTACACCTTTAAAAGATATGAGTCAAATGTTGAATGTGGTCTTCCTTGTTTTTTGAGTATACTATTATGTCATCTAAATAGACTACCACAAACTTGTTAACCAATCCCTGAAAGTCCACGTCCATGTCCCTTTGGAAGTTTTCTCTTGCGTTAATCAAATTGAAGGGCATGCATTTATAAGAAAAGGTTCCCCACTTGATCCAAAAGGTAGTTTTTAATCGATCATTTTCTGAAACAGGACCTGGTTATATCCCGAGAAACCATCTAGGAGTGAAAACACTTCAGAGCTGGATACTGTTTGTAGGAGTTGTTCCATGGGAGGGATTAGATATTTAGCCTTTTCTGATGCTCTGTTAAGGTTTTTGAAATCCACACACAGACGAATCTCCCCAGACTTCTTTTTGACAGGTACCTGATTTTCTACCCAGATTGAGTGTATTACTTGAAAGATAATCTTGGCATCTAATAATTTCTTCATCTCTTGATACATCAGAGGTTCCAAAGATGGGTGGTAATTCTTAATATTTTGTTGGAATGGTTTTACTCGTGAATTTAATGGGATTGTGTGTTGGATAATGCGAGTATCATAAGTTTTAAATTCTCGGTAGGACCAAGAAAATACATCTTGATATTCATTAAAGAGTTTGAGATAAGATTTCATGTCTTCTTTGGACATTGTCTTACCTAAATTGACATTCTTGGGGTTCTCATGGGTTCCTAGGTTTATAGTTTCGTATATAGGACATGATCTCTGTTGGTAAATATGTAACAGACAACGAAAGGCATGAAGAATGTACAGAGGGTTTTTAGCATATTTACAGGCAGTGTATACTTGTCATTGATGGCGAGTACAGTTGTGGTTGTGGTGATGGCTTGAGTACAACAACAATGAGTAGCAGCGCA
>ML796535.1:280052-329347 GCA_009831015.1 Picea engelmannii
ACTTTCTTCCATCATCAATTCATCATGTAAACCATAAACCCTAATTTAGTGGAGTCATCAATTTGTCAGGTTTTAGTGTTCCCAGTGAATGGATGCATTGTTGTTGACATGGAATGGGACAACACATGTACCTTCTTAATTTTCTTCCTTCACTTGATGTGGGCCTGATCATTCCTAGCCTTGAATTGAAAGTTACCCCTAGTCTTAGTCATCACCCTTCATGACACTTGTCACCAAATGATCATTATATCACAAGGTTGGAGGCATATGGGCATTAGGATGAGGCTTTATAACCCTACAGTAACAAGAGACATTAATTGAACTTTGACTAGATTGAAAGGTGCGTGCAATTGAAAATACTAACAACCCAAAACTAAAATGAATCAATACACAGACCGTCAATGACAGGTGATCTGGTGGTGTGTAGGAAGAGGCCTAGCACCTTCAAAATTATCATTCTCTAAATATTTTATTCAAATTTTACAAGGAGATTGTACAAGGACTAGACACAGGCAACAATGACCTGTGAATGGGGCCAACATTGAAATTTTTTCAAACTATTTTTGTATGCATTGAAATTTTACATGGATAGACTATTAACATGCCTTAACGATATGGGAGGGTTTCTGGAATTAAATTTGACTCACACACCCACTTTCTTCCATCATCAATTCATCATGTAAACTATAAACCCTAATTTTAGTGGATTCATCGATTTGTCGGGTTTTAGTGTTCCTAATGAATAGATGCTTTGTTGTTGACATGGAATGGGACAACACATGTACCTTCTTAATTTTATTGCTTCACTTGATGTGGGCCTGGTCATTCCTAGCCTTGAATTGAAAGTTACCCCTAGTCTTAGTCATCACCCTTCATGACACTTGTCACCAAATGATCATTAGATCACAATGTTGGAGGCATATGGGCATTGGGATGTGGCTTTATAACCCTACAGTAACAAGAGACATTAATTGAACTTTGACTAGATTGAAAGGTGCGTTCAATCGAAAATACTAACAACCCAAAACTAAAAGGGACCAATACACAGACTATCAATGAGAGGTGATTTGGTGGTGTGTAGGAAGAGGCCTAGCACCTTCAAAATTATAATTCTCCAAATATTTTATTCAAATTTTACAAGGATCATTCTCCAAATTCCATTTTGGTGCATATGCATGAATCACTTCTCACCAATTCTTGGGATCTTATCTTGTTCTTCAAGTTCTCAATCTACATATTGACTTAAGAAGTAGGTGATGGTATTGAAGAAAAAAGGATTGAATTTCTCAATCTTGTTCTTCTAGAGGGATTGAAGAAAGAAGCAGTGGACCCACTAATTAGAATAGAGAACGATATTGAATTTAAACAACCTTTGACCCAACTAACCACTGGAAGATTGAAACCAACATGTATGAGAAATAATATTAAATATAACCATGAAACCTTACTGTATGCCTTTGATAGATCTAACTTTATAACAAAGACTGCCATTTTATTTGTCTTGGTAGAATGGAAAGATTCTTATGCCAACCCCCACAATATAAGGAATTTGTCTCCCATTCAAGAAGACAAACTATTCAAAAGAAATGGCTTTGGATAGATTATGATTTATCCTCCTTCCAATTACTTTTGATATGTTTTTATAAATATAATTGCATAATGATATTGGCTTGAACTATTAAAAAATGTATGGATAATATTTTTTAGGGATCAAACATAGAAAGTTAGAATTTCAAATGCACCTAAGACTTTTCCAGAGCTCCTAGATTAATTTGGAATGGCTAGCACATCCTCTTCAATGACCTCATATAGCCCCATATAATATAAAATTGTATAGTCCAACGATTAGGACTAGGTATTTTCTCTCATCGAAAAGAGTATACATTGTCCTTTAAATTCTCCTTTTTCACAAATGTCCATTAACTATTTATTTTGAATTCCTTCCATAAACCTTGGAAAAAACAAGCAAATTGTCGCTATGTTTGCAATGTTGACTAATTCTAGACCCTTATATACATATTGGAAATGGGTTGTCCCCACCTATGATATTTCTTGGCAGCTCTACACTCTAGCCCCTACTGGATTTTGAATGCCCCATATGCTATTCATGCTTTTCCTCATGTTGGAATAATTATGGGAAAAATAAAGTATTCTCATATTCATTTTCTATCCATAAGGCCATGCTCTTAAGTCTCCATTGAGTGCATTCCCAATTCATTAGAGCCCTTTGTTAATCCTCCATCCTCCATCCTCTTCAAAGAAACAACCAAAAGAGAAATGAATTACGCTTGTACTTGAGACAACTCCAATTGCATAGGTACTACCGCAAACTAGAACCACTAGACTACACAATAAAGGTTCCTCATCTTCTCATCCAACTTTGAAGCATATTCAACATAGATACACTATAATTTTGGATTGTTTGAGATATAGTAGGTAATTAATTGCTCTAATACAATGATTAGATCACTAATAGAATTTCTTACATTAATTAAGTGGAGGTAAGAGTTTAATACAATTTCAATCCATTTACAAGTTACTGCTAATTAGGATTTTATACTCGCAAAGAATTCTTAGAAGACGAGGTTGCATAGGTATCTAGTTATAGAAAAATTTGAAAGGTTCTATTGCATTAAGTCTTATCTCTATTAAGAGACAAATAAAATAACTTAAAAAATATTCTTGTGGAGGATACCATTAAATATTATATCATAAACATCTAATAATACATCACACTCCACTTCATCAATGAAATGAGATGATATGCCAAATTTGAACTTGCCTTGTTTTGTGACTGGTAGTTTAGTGTCATTGTGGAAGCATCCCAATGGATATGGTTATGCAATTTTATGAGTGGGCATGCATTAGATCTAGATTCTGTCATTAGTGGGCATAAAATTGACATATATTTGTGTCAACATTTGAGAATGTAAGGGAGCACGTGACCAAAGGAGGGTTACTGCACCATCAAGAAAGAGTTCTCTACACACGTGACCAAAACTCATTACTGATCATATCACCGTGCACGTGACCAAGGGGAAAGGAGATCACTACGCGAAAAACTAAGGGCACAAAGAAGACTACGAGGGTGAGGAGATACGCTGCCAGGGAGGGGAGATAGACTGCGACTGCACATGGAGGAGATAGTCTGTGAGGGAGGAGATAGTTTGTGAGGGCACATAGAGAAGATACACTACCAGGGAGGAGATAGTCTGTGAGGGCACATAGAGGGGAGATATAATATTGCGACTGCGAGGGAAAACAGAGGGGAGATAGACTGCGAGGGTGAGCTGAGGGAATAGATATAGACTACAAACAACGATAGACTTGGAGGGTGAGTCAAGGGCACATAGATCTACTGTGAGGGTGAGTCGAGAGCACTGAGTTGAGGGAACTGAGATAGACTGTGAGGGAACGAAGGGGATATACATTGTAAGGACAGAAAGATAGACTGCAAGTCCATGAAGATAGACTACGAGGGCACCAAGAATGGTGAGTACCTCTATTCATTGTAATTTCACCAATCTTTTAAATTCTAGGATTAGTTTATTAGATGGGCTTGGATTTCTACATTGTAAGGTATACCATATATCCTCTTAGTTTTATACCAAATCAATTTATTTTCTACTTTTCACATCACTAATAGCCATGACATGAGAAAATGAATTTTTTGGTTGATGGATAGCTTTGAAAACCAAGAAAAATGACATCCTCAACCTAGAGATGAAAATACATTTCCATAGGGTTTCACAATCTCGTTTTCAACAAACAACTATAGAAAACCATTAAAACTTGAAAATGCAACCTTGTAAACCCCAATGGAATATAAATTGATTTTATATATAGGTGGTGATACTCTAGTTGTGGCTTTAGGTAGTGTGCATCTCTGGAAATGGGTAAAATGCTCAACTACTTGTGGGTATCACTTTGGATATGATTAGACTAGCAAAAAACATTGAGTAAAGAAAAAAACAACCAAGGGAAGAAGAAGAAAGTCACCACAATGAAGAAAAGGAGAAATAAGGTCTATCCAACTTTATAAATCAACATGCAACTACACAACTTTATACAACTTATGCAACTATGCAACAATTGGTTTTATTTTATGCATTGAAGAGTGCACCCTAATGTATTAGGGAAGTTTGGGGACCCAAGGGAGACTCCTCAACCTAGAAAAGACCCCAACTAGTGCACAAGGCCCAAGAGAGGTCATAAGGACAAATAAGGAAAAGTGAGTGATTTACCCCAAGGAGGAAATTTGTTGAGTGCAAGGGTCAATAACCTCAATTGGTTGGTTTGGACGATGAGTAACCTCACTAAATAAGTGATTTTTCTTTTTGGGGGTAAATTGTATACCTTAAGGCTCAAGAAGTTTTAGTCACTAGGTTTGGAGACTCACTGGCCTCCCAACCTAGAAAGTTTCCTTTTCTCAGCTAAATTATCCAAATATAAAAAAAAATTGACACCTTTCTTTTCTTACTTCAATGATGAAGGTTCAATTACTAAATTTTAAATGACTTTTGGTCTCCTAACTTATTGATTTATTTATCATGAGGAAAAATGATGTATTGGGAAATCAACAAGTCCTTCAAGTCAAGGACTTAAATGTTTTCTTGACAAAATAGTTCATAGAGATAACAACAAAAATATTGAAGGAGATTCTACAATGTGAATTCTCCATTACTCATAAAAAAAATTAAACTCTTATTCTATGCAACATTGAGTTTTCTGCATGGTTGCTTGGTGATTTCAAAACTTCTTTAACTCGTCAACAGTACTAAGGAGTCATTAAGGGATCCAATACCTTCATAAATATTTACACATCAAATTCAGGCTTGAAAAATTAATCCTAAATCCTCATAGATATAAACTACCTCATGTGCGAGCTCAATAGAAACAAACTAAAAGAAGTATTGGCAAGCGATTAAAAATAAATTTAAATGAGTGTTGGTGGAATCCCTTCATTTCTCAACTTGCAACTTATGCAACTTTATGCAATTTATGCAACTTTAAAGTTGGATAGTTAGAGGAGAATGATCATTTTGAAGGTGTTAGGCCTCTTCCTACACACCACCAGATCACTCTCCAACTTTATAAATCAACATGCAACTACGCAACTTTATGCAACTTACGCAACTTTATGCAACTACACAACAATTGATTTTATTTTATGCATTGAAGAGTGTGCCCTAATGTATTAGGGTATTTTGGGGACCAAAGGGAGGCTCCTCAACCTAGAAAAGACCCCAACTAGTGCACAAGCCCAAGAGAGGTCATAAGGACAAATAAGGACAAGTGAGTGATTTACCCCAAGGAGGAAATTTGTTGAGTGCAAGGGTCAATAACCTCAATCGGTTGGTTTGGAAAACGAGTAACCTCACTGAATAAATGATTTTTCTTTTTGGGGGTAAATCGTATACCTTAAGGCTCAAGAAGGTTTAGTCACTAGGTTTGGAGACTCGCTGGCTTCCCAACCTAGAAAGTTTCCTTTTCTTGGCTAAATTATCCAAATATACAAAACAATTGACACCTTTCTTTTCTTACTTCAATGAAGAAGGTTCAATTACTAACTTTTAAGGGAATTTTGGTCTCCCAACTTGGTGATTTATCTATCATTAAAAAAAATGATGGATTGGTAAATAAACAAGTCCTTCATGTCAACGACTTAGATGTTTTATTGACAAAATGGTTCATAGAGATAACAACAAAAATATTGAAGGAGATTCTATAATGTGAATTCTCCATTACTCATAAAAAAAATTAAACTCTTATTCTATGGAACATTGAGTTTCCTACATGGTTGCTTGGTGATTTCAAAACTTCTTTAACTCGTCAACAGTACTAAGGAGTCATTAAGGGATCCAATACCTTCATAAATATTTACACATCAAATTCAGGCTTGAAAAATTGATCTTAAATCCTCATAGATATAAACTACCTCATGTGTGATCTCAATATGAACAAACTAAAAGAAGTATTGGCAAGCGATTAAAAAAAATTTAAATGAGTGTTGGTGGAATCCCTTGATTTCTCAACTTGCAACTTACGCAACTTTATGCAATTTACGCAACTTAAAAGTTGGATAGTTGGAGGAGAATGATCATTTTGAAGGTGCTAAGCCTCTTCCTACACACCACCAGATCACTATCCAACTTTATAAATCAACATGCAACTATGCAACTTTATGCAACTTATACAACTTTATGCAACTACGCAACAATTGGTTTTATTTTATGCATTGAAGAGTGCACCCTAATGGATTAGGGAAGTTTGGGGACTCAAGGGAGGCTCCTCAACTAAAAAAGACCCCAACTAGTGCACAAGGCCCAAGAGAGGTCATCACTGGTAAGGGAGGGACCTAAATGTGTTGGCCAAAGCATCTACCATAGACAAACATATGACCAAGGAACTTATGACAAACAATGCAACTTATGCAACTTTATGCAACATGCACCTTATGAAACTTATGAAACTTATGCAACTTTATGGAACTTATGCAACTTTATGCAACTTTATGCAACATGCAACTTTATGCAACAATACAACTTATGCAACTATGCAACTATATGCAACAATGCAACTTATGCAGCTATATTGCAACTATATTGCAACTTATGCAACTATATGCAACTTGCAACTATATGCAACTTATGCAACTATATGCAACTATATTCAAATATGCAACTTATGCAACTATATACAACTATATGAAACTATGCAACTATATGCAACTTTATGCAACAATGCAACTTATGCAACTATATGCATCTATATGCAACTTTATGCAACTATATTGATCTATATGCACCTATATGCAACTATGAAACTATATGAAAAGATGCAACTTATGCAACTATATGCAACTATGCAACTTATGCAACTATATTGCAACTATATGCAACTGTGTTGGTACCACAAACTTATATTTGCACGATAACTTATCTTCTTGTTTTAACGAGTGTAGGTACCACCACATAGGTATATGTTGGATCTATCTTCCTCAAGTGATGATCAAAATATACTAAAAGAGGTTCAAAGTGAGACGTGTTGTACTAGATCTACTGGTTCTATATCAACTAGATCTGAAAAGGTAAGGAAAAGATGTCGTATACACATGCAATTTTTTATTGCCAATGGAGGGTCATGTAATTATGATGCTGAGAGCATATGTGACATTGAGTTTCCCTTGAGGTATAGACATCTAGTGCAATGATGGGCACCTAAGGAGCCACCTGAAGTAGACACAGATTTCTTCATCAGTGGGAGGATGTATCACATTGCTGCTTCGTCCTTACATGGATTGGTGTTATTTTCCATGGATGGCATAAAGGTCGGATATGGCACTGTAACTGAATTGATGGAGTATGTCAGACCATTATACAAATACAATCACTAGTTGATGTTGGTGTGATATACGTGAAGTATGCAAAGATACAGAGTTGCCACAAATTATAAACAACTAGTAGATAACAATCAAAATAAAGGGGCACTTATGTATATTGATGGAAGGCCAAAAGATATTGGAAACATTGCAGGCTTTATAAATAGTACACGACCAGTGGAAACAACTAAGAAACCGAATTGCATATTTAAGGGACGCGAAGAAAATCGTATATTTGTATGTGCAACAAAAACAATAGTTCCAAGTGAAGAGTTGTTGATTGATTACAAGTTAAATCGAATAGATGGAGGGGGTACGACTATGGGGGTAAATATATTACATACCATTCAACTCAACCTTTGATCAATCATTGTTATAATTTATCCCTGCAATATTTCAATTTTTTACTGCATATATTTCATTTTTTTAATGTTACAATTACTTTCATAACTCTTGTTGATTAATTTATTGTGTCAACATCTATCTAGGGTGACCGTGAGATATCGCAAGCTACATCTGTCTAGGGTGACCATGGAAAGGCACCCACTATGCCTCAATAGGTAAATGTTAAATACAATAACAACTTATGAATACAACAACTAAATTTATGAAATTTCATTTTTTTTTTATTTTTTTTTCTGATATTACTGCAATATTTCATTTTTTATTTTTTTCTGATATTACTGCAATATTTCATTTTATTTTATTTTATAGGTAAATTTCATAAATTTTGTTGACTAATTTATTGTGTCAACTTCTGTCCAGGGTGACCATGGCCGAAAATCACCCACTACATATACCCAGGGTGATCGTGGAAAGGCACCCGCTGTGCCTTAACAGTTAAATATTAAATACAGTAACAACTTATGACTACAACAAATAAATTTCTGAAATTTCATTATTTTTTTTTTCTGATATTACTACAATATTTCATCTTTTTAATGTTACAGGTGACTTTCATAACTTTTGTTGATTGATTTATTGTGTCAACTTCTGTCCAGGGTGACTGTGGCAGAAAATCACCCACTACATCTGTCCAGGGTGACCGTGGAAAGGCACCCGTTGTGCCTCGGTAGGTAAATGTTAAATACAGTAACAACTTATGACTACAACAACTAAATTTCTGAAGTTTCGTTATTTTTTTTTTTCTGAAATTACTCAAATATTTCATTTTTTAAATGTTACAGGTGAATTTCATAACTTTTGTTGATTGATTTATTATGTCAAATTCTGTCCAGGGTGACCATGGTCGAAAATCACCCTCTACATTTGTCCAGGATGACCATGGAAAGACACCCGTTGTGCCTCAACCGGTAAATGTTAAATACAATAATAACTTATGACTACAACAACTAAATTTCTCAAATGTTAAAGTTCATCTCATTAATTTTATTCATCAATGTATTGTGGCATGGTCAATGTGGGAAGGCTCTCACTGAGGATATTGATGAGGACGAAATATTTTATTCCACTGACCTAATAAAAAATGTAATGAAGGCCTTGAAGAATACTAACATAGAATATCTACGTTTGCTTAGAAAAAGACCCTTGACACAGGAGGACAGGGCAAGAATTGTAGAGCTACAAAATATAATAACTAATTTTGGGGTAAGTGGCATCTATCCATGCCAATTTCATATCCATTTTTTTGTTTTATATTTTCTATATGATATGATAAAGTAAAGTTTTCCGTTTGTAGGAGTTTTTAAACCCTGTGCGCCGGGAACCTACTGATCCTGCAACTGTTATAGGTAGCAGTGATGGTCCAATGTAGCAAAAATGTTGACATACCAAAGTAAAAGTGAGGCTTTTTGAGCCTCCTGAGGTTCCCCTCGAATCCATTGATGAGCGCAATGATTTTGACCGGCATGACACGCCGGAGCATGATGAGCCAGAGCCTGGGACTCCACATGACTCCAGAGAGGAATGTACTGTAGATGGAGAGGAAACTATTATGCATGGAGTAGAATGAATTAAAAGAACTGGATCACTAGATGTCACCTTTCTGGTGGATGACGCATGTGTTCCGATCAAGATTCAAAATATTGTAGGTAATTGTTAATTAATTGATTCATTTTTATCATGAAATTGAAATGGACATTTGTTGAGATTATTATAAATTAATGGATAACACGTTTTTACAGGAAACAATGTTTTCTATAGAAACTTAAATGACAAAGAATTGGAGTTGTTTGGCCCCACCATTCGCACACGGTGGAATGGCCAAGATAGAAAAAAGAAAGATGATTTAACATACTACATGGTAAACTTGTTCGGAAACACTTTCAACAAGAAAGTGGTTACAAAGTTAGCCGACGAGAATTTAAAATATACTAGGGCCCAATATAGGGAGAAATTGCAATTAGACCTCAAGCATGAGCACCCTCCCATGGTTCCAGAGAAAGAGTGGAAGGCCCTGATAGAAAATGCAAAGGAGAACTTGTTTAAAAAACAAGGAAGACATCCATGAGTTGGTCAAGCAAGGTACAACACATGTCATATTATTAGTGAAATATGCTCATTTATGTTTTTCTTTCATGTTTTAAGTAACAATTCTGATATCTATTTTTTTTGAAAAATTCCATATATAGGCTACCAGACACCTCTAAAGAAACCAAGGCCAGAGTGGAAAAGAACGGGAAACATAAAATAGGCCAGGGTGGCTATGGAAAACTAAAAGCCTGAATCATAATATTTAAATGATTAACCGTGGTTAATATTTATTTAACAATAGCAAACAAATATATGTTTTTGTTATTCATATTTTTAATGGTGTTATGCATTGCAGTTAAATATGTTCAACACTGCTGCCACCGAGGAGGACCTAAAGCTTGGTTACAAGCACAGTTTTAAAAGTGTGATTGAATATAGAAAAAGATTGGGCCAGACTCCAATCTCCCCAGCTATGCAGGTAAATAAAATAAATAAGGAAACCACAGTAGCATGCTTGTAATGTCTATTCATATTTTATTATATCACCCTTAACTAAGTATTTTTTTTTTTTGTCAAGAAACAGTGCTACCGCAGCAATGAATCTAGCGGTATTTAAAAGACACCATGTCATACAAGGGTGCACATGTCCAATGATAGTGGAGAGCAGAGTACCCATTCTGGTATGTATGCTTCAGAATTAGAAATATTTATTGTGATTGTAGATATTTATTTCCTGACTTATACTTATATATTATCTTCTCAAAATTGAAGAGCATGTAGCTCAGGAGGGTGAACTGCGAGAGGAACCAAGTGGACAAGAAATTAACACACCAATTTTCAGAGCTACACAGACAGGTAAAGAGAAATAGTGTAATGTTGATCAAAATAATGAATTAGTTATTTCAATTATATTTCAACATATCGATATGATCATTTTCGTTGTTGCAGTTCACGACCCTGCATAGATGCCTCAATGCCCTTCTCAATAACGTAACAAAAGTATGGTACATGAGTGCATGGAAACACAAACAATAGAAGGACAGGGCGCAAGAAATACAATGTCCTTGGATGATTATGATACCCCAATTGTCAATTTTATGAATGTAAAAAAACATAAATCAAAGAAAAATTAGATGTATAAATTCATGACTAGTATTTGGATGTTTATCATTGTTTATATGTTCATATGCTTCAATGTTTATATGTTCATATGTTTTGATGACTATCCTAGTTATCCATGAATGTCTATATGTTTTCTATATAAACAAAATCATTTGTTGGGTATGGGGAATTGAGAGCGATCTGAGGGGGGGAGGGGACATATGAGCTTCCATCTTCACGTGGTTGACCCTGTTCAGTAGAGAATAACCTATTCTCAAAACAAAGAGAAGCTCATTAAGGTATGCGACCACTTAAGTTTTTTCTAGAGTATTTTACATAACTAAATGCATGTCTATTTGCTTATATATTATTTACTCATATAAATAATTTGTCTTTTATGATTCATGCAGGTCTTGGTGATGGAAATGCATCTCGTGGACATCTCTTATCAAGTTGTATGGGCTAATAGATCTGGCGAAAGTACAATGATAAGGTAAGGGTTTTGACATGTTTTTTAAAGTAGGATTTATACTAGTAAAAGTTCACAATTCTCATGAAAGGATAGAATTACATTTTTGGTAGACAATCATCAATTGTTTTAACAAAGTATTAATCATAGACCGTGGGAAAAACCTTTTTGGTATTCTTACATTGACCAATACCACTATAACATATTTTTAGTAAAAAATCTTAACCACACACACACACACATATATGAACCCTAAGTAAACAAATGATAGAAGATAAAAGGGAGAATATGTACTAATAGGAGTGAATGAAGATAATAATATGAATAATGGAGTGGAGAGTGCACTCTATCCTAGTTGAATGATACTTGCATCCAACATGTCTCATTGTAATGTATGTTGTGATAGTTGTGTCTTCTCACTATAATGTATGCTTCTATGTCCATCATGGTATTCCTAGAGCACCACATATCATTCATGATCCAACACATAGTAGTCAAGAATCCCATCCATTTCTAATGTGTGCAAGTACCATATGATTAACTAATAATTTGTATCCTTAATTATGAGCTATCAATCTTTACTATCACCATATTCTTCTAGTGCATGTAGATTTATATTTGAAGTTGGAAATATTAGTGAAGAATTCAAGAACTACTTCCATGCAAAAGATATCTACATTCAACACTTTATGAGGTGATTAGGTCCCATTGTGGATTTTTGAGAGGTGATTAGGTCCCACATTTTATTTACCTAGTTTAACCACCACTTCAAAATCAAACTCCTAAAATAGTAGCAAACATCGATAGAATTAACCTTCCAATATTGTATTGTTAACCAAATACTTGACAACTAAATTATCAATGAACTAGTCCAGAAGATAATACTTGAAATTTTGTAGCATATACACCATCACCAAACCTTTGCATTTCATGGTTGTGTAATTATAGTTTTTTTCTAGAAAATTACCTTGGGTGGTGTAGCATGTGTTCCCCTAGCTATGCCAACATGTTCCCAATGCAATGGTAGTGGAATCCACATGGACATGGAAACTTTTTGACCAATTAGGAAAAACAAGAATTGGATCCATAACCATGCACCGTTTTAACTTGGAAAAACCCTTTTCACATTCTAAATTCCATACAAATGGGACACCTCTTCATAGTAGTTCCTCCTTCTACATTATTAGTTGAGCATGCCCCATGATAAATATATGGTAATACCCTATATGACCATAACACAAGGACATTCTCTAGTGCATACATATTCTAAAATTACTATGATTTTCATTAGTTTGACTAAACATCCTTCCTTGTAGATAATATGATCCAAGAGGATGTTGAACGGGGTGTAGAAAATGAAATTCTTAATATTTAGGTACAAATAGATCAGTCAACGTCTTTCCATCACTAACATTAGTTTAGCCATGTGACCCTTTAGCTAGATATACATTTCCAATAATTGAAAATATATCTCAAGGAAATTATGGATATACTCATTGAACATAACAAACATGATTCTAGAGAACATAATTGGTGCATTACTTGGGCCAAAGGGCATGATATTGTATGCATACAATCACCATTCCATAGAAAAAATGGTGTTCATCTTATCCTCCTTGATGATACAGATTTTATGATAGCCAAATAATCCTACTATGAAGGTGTAAGGTTCATTCCTTTCCACTTTCTTGGTAATCTCATGACTAAAACGTGCATGAAAGGGATCATGTATGTAGGCCTGACTCAATGTAAAACATTCCATAGAAAAATTTATTCCACCTTTTTCACACCCTAGATGACTATTAGACTAATCAAATCTTATTGTTCCACTGAAAATATCTAACCAATAGTTAACATATCACATATCTATTGTTTAGCATATTCCTTATAATGTGAATGCATCCTATATAGTCAATTCTTGGTAGATCAGGTGTCAGGCTTCAATTCTATATTCATCTCCCAATGTTCTCCTCTCACACTTTTCATGTCAAAGATGCTACATGGGAATAGGTGAGTGTACTCTCAAATAAAATATACAATGTCTGCAATGATGTTTTCATACAAATAGTCACCACTAGTAGCCAACTTAGACACATCCTCCATACTGAAATCGACTATTTGTCTTCAATATCCCATGATAGTGAACTAGATAGTTGGTATTCTTGGCTTATGTGACTACATGGTGAACCTCTATTTATTCAAACCACGGAGAATGAAATTCTTTTGTGACATCATCCTCTACAGAATCTATGGTAAAAAATTATGGTAGTCCCATTAGTGGGAAACATTGAATGTGTTTTATATCCCCACTAATCAACATATCTTCCTCACAAAGTTGAAAAGTGTCATAGAACTTAAATTGTAGTTATGGTCAATAGGTCATCTATCATTGCATTTTTCTTCTATAGGCACCAGTTCTTCAACAATGACTCTAAGGTGGGCACACATTTATGCACCCACTACTAAATAGAAATTCCTTGTGTATACTAGTGAGTTTCACAATGATCCACATGCTCCACTACATAAGAAGTACCATTGAATTGTAGGGACTATTTGGAAAAGATTGATTTATGTTCATGATCCTACTCTTCGATAGAAGCTTTTGTAGGTGAGACTCCTTGAGTGTCATTTTTGATTTATTACTTATATTCATGTGCCTAGGAGATGAAATGAATTAACTAGTTCATTAGCAAACAATATCCTTTAATGAAAGAGCCCAACATGGTAAAATGCATGTTGGGTTCTTGGAACAGTTCAAATTATTTTGATAATAAGAACTTTGATCTGTTCTATAGAGAAGGTATACAGTTCGAGCCTGTATATCCCTATAAATTTCACTAAGTTACACTACTCTTATATATATATATATATATCCCCTCATAGTCCCTATGACTTGGACTTTCAAAGTCTTTCAGATCATATCAATATCTTGTCCTTATCAAGATCGATGGATGGGAACATGGGTGAACACAAACCTTATGTCTAGTAGGTTCCTAGTCCTACTATATCTTCTCGTGAGTCAAAAATTCATGATGAAATTCCCACAATCGTTCAAGGATATATACTAAAGTGATATCCAATTTTTATACCCTCTATTCAAACATGATGTTTTAAGTTATGTGTTCCATAAACTTTGTGGCATTAGTTGTGTCATTAAACACTAGTGGATCCACTTAATGGAATTTGGTAGTGTGCATATTTGTGTCAATTAATTCTCATACTCCCTAGGAGGCACAAAAGTAATGGACACTTTGTAATAAATGACATAGGAGAATATTATTCTCCAACTCAACTTTCCACTAGCTATTGGATTAATGTAGTCTTCCCACTATCCTATGGTGAGATTATCAAAAAACATCTTCATCCAATACTTCTTCTATCTATTTAACAAATGTATTTCCCTACATTATATCCAATGGATATACCATCCAATAAACCTTCTTATCAAATGGAATCATTATCAAATTCTCAATCAATCCATTACAATACTAGGTATGGATATTTTCCATCTACTATGTCAATGAACTCAAAGTAAGCATAAATATTCACACAATCGAGATAAATTCCATCTCGCCAATTTGACGATGGGGAAACTATGTGATTGGTTCAACAACTACCACTAGATCGACAAGTGGACCCAACTTTGTCATCCCATGAGTTTCCATGATTACTTCAGTAGGATGTTAACATCCAACCCGAAGTTGAGCATAACTTCTCACACTTCATATCATTGAATCAATGCATTTAAGATAAATTATTTTCCATACCTTGTTCACTGGACATGGTTTAAGGGCTTATCTTGTGCCTCTATTCGTGACTCTAAAATTGTCCCAAGGGCCTCCCTTAACTTTKTTGTGGATTTATCATTGTCTATTATCTATAGAAAACTTTTCAAAAATTCTTTGACTTCATCTTCCACTATATACACTAGTAGAATCATGCATTGGCTTAGTGGCCAAATTATGGAAGGTTTTCTATTTCTTTCATTCATAGTAACTATGTTTCTAGCATGAATAGCTTCTTGCATGACCTTAATTACATATTTAAAGCAACCTTTCTTTCATATTACATCAAACCTTGGTCTCACTATAAAGCTTGATATATGGGTCCTTGATTTGCATCTCTCATGTTTGTGCTAGAATTGGCTCCAAACTAGGTGACGATATTGATCCCAATGTAGGCACAACMTACTAYATTTTCACCATGGATATAAAGCTCACAATTCACCATATTATCAYTRCTCTATMTCAYGTATTGTTCCTCCCATTTATTAATCAATTGTACACARTCATGTGTATTATGTATTGTCTTTTGGTAGTACCCACATCAAGGATGGTGAGGATATAAGTAATTCCTTTCAATATACCCCACTTCATTATAATTATAAAATCATGGTGGGAGATGATCCACTTAATTCCATAGAGCCCTATTACCCTAATTCTAATTATTTCCCCTATCCACTCCCATGGTTGAATCCATTGTGGACAAGTTCTTCTCAAACATTTCCATTAGTGTAGATATTGCAAAAAAATCCTTTGTATCGTTAATGTTTACCTAAGATAAGTTTCAATTCACAATGCTACAATATTACTAAATTTTTATAGCAATAAGAAATGGTGGATATCATACCTATTGTTTTAGAAGATCTCATGAATCCCAACATCCAACTTCTCATGTAGATTTTTTTTTTTTAAAACCTACAGGAGGCGTGGCAATATTGATGAAAGTTCATCACAAGCTAATGATTAGGTTTTACTCTGACAAGGATTTTTGTCGCTATTGCCACGAAAGTTTGTTGCACTTTTCCACGGTCTTTTGTCGCACATATAGCATATGCATCGTAATCTCTTCATGAGTTTTTTCTCTACCAATATTTTTCGTCGCTATTGCCACGCTTTTTCGTCGCAACTTTTCACGCTTTTTTGTTGCATCTATGACATCTACGTCGTAATTTGTTGGTGAGTTTTTTTACTTTTCCACGATTTTTTATCCCTATTGCGACAATGTTTCATCACTATTGTCACGCTTTTTAAGGTAAAACTTTCTTGAGGATGATGACACGTGGCGGGCTTATGTCGTCATTGTTTCCACGAATACCTGGCTCGTGGATATAGCGACGAAAAAAGTTCCATGAAAAATAGTCTTTTCTTTCGTGGAAAGTGCGATGGATATGTGTGGCAATAGCAACGAAAAAACATGGCAAATTTGGTCATATGTAGTAGTGAGTGTATTTGGTTCTAAACATAACTTATTAATTAAAATAACTTGCACATAAATAGTTCTCTTACAAAATTTCAGAAAAAGTCTTTCTCTCCAAAACCATCGACCCTTCTAACATACAAAAGAGGCCTATTTATCACAGATGTGGAGGCACTCGACCAGTGTGGAACTGAGGCTTAGCTCTACACATCAGTTGTAAAGAAACTTATTAACTTAAATAAAACACACTATTGGAGTATGTTAATGAATACTCTGAACTTGACTTAACAAAAAGGAGTGGTTCTTATCACAAAAAAAAAACCACTTATTATGTCTAAATTTAAAAGAGTTTTGCAATTGAACAATTAAAAACTGCTAGTAGCACTGAAGCTAGACTGATGTGCATGCTGGGGTGAACCGATATGTGGAAGGAAATGGCTGGGAATGGAAAAACTGCATTCTATATCGATCATTGGCATGCAACGCACTGTTGGAGTCCACTAGGAGATAGCTAGATGTTGGCAGTGTGTTTCCCCCACTTATCCCCTTGAGGAAAGATGCAAGTCATCTGGCATTTTCTGGAGTCTCTGATATTCTTTTTGCAGTATGGACATGTAGTTTCCCCAATTCTGGTTTGGCACCCCTTTTTAAACATTTCAAAATGTGCAATAAACGTGGGTGAGCCATGTCATAAATCCGATGTTCGGGGGATTTGGATCGCAGAATATTCATATCTTCCGGAGGCCTAGAATCCCATAGTCATTAACCACCACTTATTGCTAATTAACTCGGGATTTATCCTTAAATATTTGGTGTTTCGGCACTTCGAAAATTCAGAGGTTCGGAAGCTATGAATGTTGATTTTGAGAATCTCCAGTAGTTACAATGTTGCGAAGTGACGTGGAAGTTCAGGACTCACTTCGGTTGTTCAGGGCTCTGACACTTCGAAGGTTCAGAGAACTGTGTTCAGTTTGAGTTGAAATTCCCCAGAGTTTTAAACTCTCGGAGTAACGTGGTGACTTGACGTCATATCCATGACATGTCACATAAAGAACTGTGACATATATCACTGAAAATAGTATAGATGACGAACCCAAATATTCTTGAAATGAATTCCACATGTCATGATAGGAGATTGCCATGCGTCATGATAGAAGAGTGCCACACATTTCAACTGATGGAAGCCACATGTCTCCGGCTCTTCAGGGTTTGAGAGTTAGTGAATGCAAAGTATGGATACCTCCTGGAGGACCGAACTCCCAAATTTATTATCCAATGCTTATCACTAATTAACCTGGGATTAAGTCGTGTTTAACATTTAAATATTTCAGCACTTTGGGGGCTTCGGTGCTTCGGGGCTTTGGAGGTCTATGTTTGTTGTGAATTGAAATCCCCCGAACTAATAATCTCCCAGAGCTTACATGTTAACATGATGTCACTATTTATGAAGTGTCTACATGAAAAAGAGTGACACGTGTCACCTAGAAATGGGTGGATGATGTAACCCAAATGACCTGAAAAGAGTGCCACATGTCAGCACCGATGGATGCCACGTGGCTCTGATAGTTCGACATTCAGGATTTTTTGACAAAGATGAGCTCAAATGTTTCGGCATTCGGAAGTTGCAGAGTGAAATTTGTGTAACTCTGCAATTAAAAATCATTAATTTTTGGAACCTCGAATGTATGAGATTCTTGGATCTGATCGACCTGTTGGATCTTTACTGTTGAAAATTTAGCCTGTATGTTTTCATAATCCAGGCCTGAAAATCATTGCTCCGAATTGTTGTGTTTTGTTCATGAGCATTCTCTATGCATACAAAAAGGCTTGGTCGACCTGTTGTGAGCTCAATCAATGGTAAGAATCATGACAAGTATTCCAAACCAAATCACGACATGTAATTATCCTTCAAGAAAAAAAGAAACAAAATGTGCAAAGACTCAATCAAGAAAGAAAAAGATAGAAACAAATTCATTTGGAGAGGGAAATTGATTCAACCAAACATAAGGGGAATGATTTTCAATAAGGTATAGGGAAAATGAGTGTATCGATGTTAGTGGATTATCTTTGAAGTTATTCTGTTGGCGCCTCTACGAAAAAGTTTCGATGTCGACCCAAAACTGCCCCATGGTGCTGACGTGGAAATATCGATATGACATGAGGGAAATAAAAAGATGATGTGGATAATGCCTAGGCAATACATAATGTATACGCATAAAACATGTGGTAGTTGATTTGACCTCTGGGGCGTGAGGAGCGTTTCTTTTCGGCGTCGAGGATTTTCCTTTTAACATAGGTTGACACTTCCTTTCCCCTCTTCATTGATGTCGATGGTATATCGACGATTTTTAGAAAAACTTTCACAGGCCGGAATCAACCAAAATTGGTGATTGGTGATTGGCAATTATCGTTGTTATGTGGTTATTTTTCCTCTCAAATTTCGCCAATACTGATGATAGGCACGTGGCTCAAAATTTTAGCTACGTACACTTAGTTTAAATTCCAAGTTTACTTAGAGAAAAGGTCAATATGTTCAATAATTCCAAACCAAACTGAATGTGATCAATGATAAAACATAACAACACATAAAACCCATTGATCCCTACATGACTGACTAAATTCAGAAAAGACAAAGTGGTACCCAAAGGAGAATTCACAAAAACTGTTAGGGTGTGTTGAGTGCTCAACAAGGTCATATTTCATTATGTAGAAGACATTGGTTACAACACTATTACATCATAGATCAAATAATATATATGAAAAACTAATTATTTTAAATTAATGTAAATTAATAAATAATGTTTTCAGTTATCATTTGTGTTTATGGAAAATGATCTTACTAGGGTTTCTGCGAGAATGGTAGGGTTAGGGTGACAAGTGGTGCTAGTGAGGAGTGGGACAGGGTTAAAATATGACCGTCTACCTCTGATTTATTACTCTGATGATTCGTTGTCAAAGGATCAAATCTTTCCTAATCCTACTATTAATTATTCCCTCATGCAATCTCCTGAAGTGAACAACTCTGTTTCTCAAGAAGGCAGTCCACGAGGAGGTTTTCTCGAGGATCATCCAATCCCATTCAATTCTCGTAGATCAAATAATCTTCAAAGGGTTCCTTTTCAGGTTTCCAGACGATATCTTGATGATTCTCATGGGTTGAAATTAGTAGGTGTTTTGGGAGTATGTGGTGATTTACCATATGTTACCTCATCATCCCCATCGGGTCGAACTTCTTCTCCGATGGTTCTTATCATAGAGAAGTGTCGAGATGGGGTATCTCCCTTAGGATTTTTTGGAAATCAAATTGATGAGGTTGAGCTTCAGGGATGTAACATAGGTCCTATGTGAGGTAATATTGATTGAAAAAGGTGGAAAGTGTTAAAGCCTCACAGAGGAGGGGTAGTGTTGGTCATGGGAGAAAAATTAAGGGTTAGCCAAATTGTGGAATTGGAGGGGCTGGTGATCATTTGGAAGTTATGTGGTTGAATAATGTCTGTGTCCTCTCTAAATTCATGGATGGAGGGAACTTGGGTGCTGATCCTGGGTTATCCCTCGATTCATCATTTATTGTTGTGAGGTTGGATAGGTTTCAAATTTTTCACAAAGGAGGATGCAACAAATATCTTATCGGGTCGTTGGTACCTAGATCATAATATGTTATGTGCTAATCCATGGAACCCACTCTTTGATGCATGGGATGAAGTTGTCTCCAATATTTATACATGGATCAAACTCAAATTTCCCATTGAGTTTGGTCCGATGTTGGTTTGAGGGATATTGGGGAGATTGTAGGCACTTTTATCACTTCTGAAGATCGGTATAAATCCAGTAGTGTTCGTTCAGTTTCCCAAATCCTTGTATCCCTGGATTCACAAAAAGGGTTATTTGAATCCATGGATTTGGTGGTTGGGGACCTATCCTATACCCATCCCTTGGATTACATCAACATTCCATTTCACTACTCCTATTGTCCCAAGGTTGGCCATGTTTTGGAGGACTATAAGTTTAAATTTCATGAAAATTTCTACGGGGAAGGTTGATCGAAATAAGCCACTCTATCAACAAACAATATTCCCCCACACAAGGAAAATTTATTATCATCGTCTCCTCTCTCATCGAAGATAGGAGAAGAGGATGTCAAAAGGAAAGTTTGATTTTCAGAGAAGAAGGATTCTCAACAAATTTTTATGGCAGGTGACATTGTAGTTCAATTGGAGGCAGTGGCTCCATGTAAGCTGGAGATTATATCCTAGGGGGATTTTTTTGGGAATGACTTGGACTTATAGTCGTGTGAATGGAGTAAGATCGAATCCCTTTGGTCTAAGAGTGCATCACCAAAGAAGGAGACGGGTAAGATTTCTTCTATTAAAATCCCCACTTCTATTAATGTTCTAGAGATATGGGTATATGGTTTTCCTTATCAGGGTGAAGGGTCTGTCCCTAATTATTCTCCTGGGAGGGATTCAATTTCTAGTTCACCCAGGTGACATGAAGATTATTATCTATTTGTGGAACTATTAAAGGATATCGATTTTATTCCTGTTCAAAACTTGAGAAACCTTAGAACCTTATCTTCTAGTTCCCCTTCTGCTTCTTCTGGACGAGACATGTATTTCCTACATCTATGGATCCCTGCGAAACGTTCACATCTGTTGGGGGGATTGGGTTTTGATTTTCACAAGGAGCCTAACCATTCCAAGGTTGGGTATAAATCTACGTTAAATAACATGCAAGAACATGCTTTTTGGGAATTCTATGGGACTTATGAAGGTAAGGAGTATTTTTGGTCTAACTTTTTATCATTTTAAAAAGCTAATCATTGACGAGGATTTGAAGTTTACTATCAACAGGGAGGAGATTTGGGGGACTTTAGCTCGTGAAGAAAATTTAGCAAATTTTTTTATTAACAAATTTGAATTGGTAGGGTTAGTTGATGTTGAACTAATCAAATTTATCCTAACCTAGAGTGATAATCATAGTTGATAAGAAGGGGTCTCGAAGAGATTAGACAAGTTTCTAGTACATCATATCCTTTCTAGTATATTACCATTTTTCGTTCGTGGGTTGGTAAAGTGCGATGTTCATACCATTTTCCAATTCTTTTAGAATTGGATCAATCGATCAGGAAACCTCGAGCCCCTTTCAAATATAATTCTTCTTGGGTTGAGGTGGAGGATTTTAGGAATATTGTCCATGATAACTAGACTCCTTTTCAGGTAGGTATAAATGCATCATCAAAATTCTAATTTGTCTCTGCTCTTCATATGTTAAAAGAAAATGTCTCCTCCTATGATGGGGAATGGAGGAAGGCAATCGATCGAGAGAACGAGCTTGAAAATTCCTATGGTTTGGTTCAATGAGGGAAAGGGACAAAACAATAATGGATGAATGTCAATCTTTGGAATCCCAAAGGTATAAGCTATTGTTGGAATAAGAAAATAATTGAAGGCTAAAGATTCAAGCCCTCTAGATTACTGCAAGGTACAAAAACACTACATTTTTTCAAAATTTTTCCAACCATAGGAGGAGATACAATACTATCTAGGAGTTGTAATATTCAAATGGTAATAGGGCCCGTAGATTCTCAGACCTAGCTGCTCTAGGAGTGGAAAATTTTAAAAATTTGTTTAAGGAACAAACCTGAGTTAAGATGGGGGGAATTCTAAAGCTCATTTCTTTCTTTTTGCGCCTCATTGAGTATGAGGAAAATCAAGATTTGTATCATGAGATTACTAGAGAGGAGCTTCAAGTAGTAATCTCTAGTTTTAAAAAATATAAAAGCCTTAGGCTGGATGGATGGAGAATAAAATTTTTTGAAGACTTGTTTAGCATCATTAGGGTAGATCTATTTCACGTAGTGGAAGAGATTCACATTTCTGGTAAATATTTGAATAGCATAAACTAAACCTTTCTTTTTGTTATTCCAAAGGTTGATTTCCCAACAAATTTTGATGATTTTAGACCTATTTCTCTTTGTAATTGCCTCTATAAAATCATGGCCAAGACTATTTTAGTTCGACTTAAATCGATCCTTTCCAATATCATATCTCAGGAGCAGTTTGTGTTTCTTAAAGGCTAACGTATTCATGAATCCATTGGGTTAGTGCAAGAAGGCCTGCACACTATCAAAATTCATAAATTCTTGGTCTCATTTATTAAAACAAATCTTTGAAAATCCTACGATAGAGTTTCATGGCTCTATCTTAGACTTCTTCTCCTGCATGTTGGTTTTTATCTTCAACTAGTCAAATGCATTATGTCCTACATGACATCGGTTTCATTTGTTGTCCTTATGAATGAATCTGGTTCCTTTCTTCAAACATGATTATGGGTTATGGAAAGGATGTCCATTATCACCATACCTCTTCCTTCTAGTTGTATATGGTCTTAGTCATTCTCTAGTGGAGGCCAAAAGAGTGCATAATTTTCAGGGGCTAAAATTGGGGTGACATGAATGGCTTTCCCACTTGCTCTTTGCGGACAATGTCCTTATTTTTTGTCTTTGTGTGGAACTTGATGGTAGAATCCCAGAGGATATATTGAAGATATTCTGTGATGCTACATGCATCTTCATAAACTATGATCCCATGGATGGGTGTTGAATACAATGATAAATTAAGCCAAAGAACCAAGATCCCATGTACAAATGCTAGCCACAAAGATGAAATAGTCCAACAAGTTACACCATAAACCTAGGTCGCATGTATGATTACTAACCTCCTTGTTGAAGTATCCAGTATCCCATGTACACGTACCAATTGAAATACCAAACTAATCCAAGGACCCGATCCATAAACCTGAGTGCCAGGTCCAAGAGCTCATGTTGACTCACCACTAGATATACATGAGCTCAATATTTGTCAAATAATGGTGCTCCAAATTCCTAATATCATTATGTGGATCCAAATATATAGATCCAATTATATCCTAGAAATGACAACTATCCAATTACTATTCATCACAAACACCCTCTAAATCATACAAAACATATCTTGCTTGATTATGCTCTTTATTGATGAAAAGGTATGTGGTATCCATAATAAAAGTCTCCTTAAATTTATTCATTATCTCTTTTATATCTCGACGTCCCTTAGATGTATTTTGGATATCTTTCTCCACCCACATTTGTTCCTCCCATGGCACGTTCCACCACATTTCCATTCTTCACGTTTGTTGGGGTTTGAGAGCATAAATTTGAAAGGGTTGTAGTGCACTTGACATTGATCGGAAGAATAACATATAATATGTCAAATAAAATCCTAAAAAATACTCTTTACAATCGAAAATATGGGCGCCCTGTCAAAAGATATTTTCTTTGTAGTGCATGCAACCATTATGGAAAAGATCATAAAATAATTGATTTTAAATCAACGATATCTTCACTTTACAAACTCCAATTTGGATGATTGTTTTTGAAATTAGGTAATTTTCTGATAGGAACTCAGGAACATAACTAATTTCTTCAAATTATTATAACAAATCTACAAGAATTGATCAAAGTGTCTTGACCCTCTTTTTCTCCTTTGAAAACTTGCAAAACAGGAAAAAAAATCATCTTTGGCTTAAGAAAGAGCTCTGACACCACTTGTTATTTACCCTAGATATAAATATAAAATCACACACAAGATACAAAGGATAAGATAGAAAATCTCCTTTACTTGATTATAACAAAAACCTTCAAGGTAGGGTAACACCTTAAAATTGATCCTTTTATGGAAGGAATCCACTCATGTTCACTTGCCTCTTTGAGGGGGAAAACTCCTAATGAGCTAAGATCCAAATAAAAGACTCCTCCACACCCCTCATAAGAAGGAATCTATTCTTATTTATATATATAAAAAGAGAACTCAAATCATAACAACCCCCTCACTACCTAGTGTACCTTCTTTAATGAGGCCCCGTTACATTTATTCAATACTACCATAGTGGGATTTATTTAACAATAGTGAGCATAGTGGACCTCATCCACCTTAAATGGAATGGCCTCCACCATTATTAATCTACTATGGGCCTTTTGGCTACCCTATTTGGTTTTTTATAAATTTCTATATTGAAAACAAAATGGGATTTGCGTTTTGATGATGGAGTTTGGGTTTTTTGTCCTCTTCCCTCAATTTGTTTTTTTTAAATTTGAATATTTAAAATGAAATGAGCCTTGTGTTTTGAAGATGGCATATTAGTGCAAGTTACATTTACAAATATGTAGGGTGTGACCCTAAGTCTTGTATATTTCATAGTATTCACTTGTTACATTGCTTGGGAACCTAGTAAGTGGTGGTGTCAAGTTGGGTGTTGCAACTTTAACTCTTAGTGAAGGAAATATGTTCGTCGTATACAAATTTTATTACAATTATGAACCAAACTTGTTCCCTTCATGTCTTGGCATGGTTCATTTCTTGATTTTTCTTTGTCAAGGTCGATAGTTGCGATTGAAATTGAGCAAACTTAAGTGTTGCATTGGTTAAGGGCATAGATGCAACACATGTTGTCATGGAACCTTTATATTCATTGATTCAATATTCATAGCTTACAAAAATGTGTCTCACTAAGTGGTCCACTGTTATTGCATCAATGAAACTCTCATAAGGGAAAACAATCCCCAAATGAACCACTCCTTATGATGTGTCTCATGGATTAGGTAGGAGGCACCTTGATATTAATTCATTGATTCAATATTCATAGCTTGTAGCAAGGAATATCACTAAGTGGTCCACTACTATTGCATCAATGGCACTTTGGTTAGGGGAAACAATACCTAAATGAACCATTCCTTATGTTTCATCTCATGGGTTGGGTAGGAGATTCTATTAATTGGGTCCCAAAAGTGTTTATCATATTCTTGGGCACTCTCAATAATCATCTATTTTATCTCCTTCAACGTAATGCAACTCCATTAATCTGAATTTGGTCCCTGAAACTTAGCCAAAAACCCAAATTTCACTTCATCCATAGTCCTAGGTGACTACTTAGAGGGTTAGTTTGGACAAAATTCATATACCATTGTAGATCCATCCCCCTCAAGGTGGTTTTGAAACCTACCATCTTGGTGTTTGGGCTCATGATATTTTTTTCTCTTCAAATTAATTGTAGAGGAACCAATGCTTCTCTGCATTCCTATCATCTTCTTTTGAAAAATTAGGAAGGTGAATTGTTGTACTGTCAATTGATCCAACCATGTTGTCGATCAAATTAACTACTAAAAGGAAAACTCTAGGGCATAGTTAATTAACTAGATAAATCACCTCCCCTAAACTAGAAGTAATATTATAGAACTAATACTTACCACTGCACGTCCACTATTACTAATGTTTCCTCCTACACTTGGTGTTTTTTCATTGCTATTCTCCACTCCAATGTTATAAAGTGATTTTAAACTAGAACTAGGAAATATATTAGTGATTACCTTAGCTTTCTCAAGATGCATAGGGAGATGGTGATTTTTCCAGGCTAGCTCCACTATCTTCAGGTCATACCATGTCCACAACTAGAATTTCATTTGTTTCAAACAACTGAAACACATCATTGAGTTCCTCTCCCTCTGTGGCTCAATGATCATTGATATGACACTAATGGAGGCATATATGGGGTTAAATGTATATTATGTGACACAAAGGGGGGCATATATGGGGTTAAATGTATATAACATGACCCCAAGTGGGGTATATAGGGGGTTAAATGTATATGTAATGGAGTAAATGTATATGTAATAGTGGTTGGCCTAATAAAGAGGCCACGTATGAAATGTGTGAATATATATATATATATATATAATCATTATTGAGGAACATGTGATTTGAAGGTATGAATGTATTGGGGTATTTGGAGGAAGTTCTCCTATTCTCTAAGGAGTTATTGTGTAACTCATATATATTATCTATATTGGAGTTGTTCTCCACACTTACATTGGTGTACATGGTGCATACTTCGGTTTCTTATGATATTATAAGGTTTTGGTTCATAAAAATTATGCTCTTCTCTGTAATATGATCCACATTTTACTCAACATGTCTAACTAAATGTCCTCTCTTGCTTTCTTTGCTCCATATGTCGACTCTTCAAACTATCTAGACACCACTCCTCCATCTAGTATGCTCTCTGGATTCTCTTCTTCTACCAATCCTCACTCTTTCAATCGCTAATCATCCTTTTTCATCATTTCTGCAATCCTTCCAACTCTTTCAAGTGCACTTCAATTCCCCTTTCTCTATCCATGGTCTTCTTCACTACTTCCTCACTTTGATGAACTTACCACATTTTGTTCAAACATGACTTCTTGGTTATCACATCCCTCTTCAATTCCTATTCTATGCTCTCCAAAGCCTATATTTCCTACATGGTATTGTCATCCTTTGGTTGCTCACTTTCACCAGCTCCATCCCAATTCACCTTCATGTGCAAGGGTTTACGTATCCATGGTTGGCAGATTGAAGGGAATGTATTCCTCCTCCATTAATAACATTTTCATCCAAGTCACAATCTCATTTACCAACCTTCTATAAGATCCCCTCTTGAATTTCTCTTTTGCACTTGAGAAACATTGGTCCAGATCCACTGCAAATATAATGATGTAGCCTTTTATTGTGGTCTTAACCCAGAAATTGACAACCCTTCCAACCTCGTGATAAAATCTCTTAGTATAACCATATTCTAGATGCTCCATTGGATCTCTCTCCTCCTCTTCTAGGATGGTCATGGGTGTTCTCCTAATCTCTTCAAACACTCAAATACTAGTACTAGGAATTCTACCCAAAACATTTCATAGTTTTCATTGTTGTCATGCATCCATCAAGATAGACAACCTGTGATGCACTATTTCTTAAGAGGTCAATCTACTTGAACCACCGGTCTTCTATGTAGTTATGATTTAACTTTTTAGTCGTACTACTACAATTCCATACACATTGTGAAGTGTCTCGACAATGGTACCATTTGTTGGATTAATTTTAGACTAGGGTCTACATTGATGTCCAACAAAGGGGGTTCGTCGTAGTCTAAGAACTATATTTTTTAACTCACATGAAGGAGAAATTCTCACCTAAAGCATCATGTCAAGACTAAAGCTTGTATAGGGCTCATGCAACATGGTTTTTTCCACTGAGACTCAACCCATTAACCATACTTCTACCTTATCCAGTATATAATAAATTACCCATCTGATTGCAACCCATATCAATATATTTAATAACTAATATAACAACACAATCAATACCACCATATTTCATAAGAGAACATCATAAATTGACACATAGTATATTCATTAATTAACACATATGAGGAACAATAATAAAATACATCATCACCATATAAAAGAAATATAATTTGTTTTTTAAACATGGGCCTCATTCCATTGATATTCAACATCAACTAATACATCTCTCATTGGTTGGTCGAGACTAATCAGAACCACAACCATATTCAATGCCATATAAAGGAAAAAACCCATATTAATCCCCAAACCCCTTATAATAGTTGTGACCTCAAGGTAACAATAACATTCAACAATACAAAACAACCCACCAATAGATAACCCACTAATATGTTGGATTACTGAGAGGGGGGGTGAATAAAAAAAAGAATAAATAATGATCCTTTTTACCATAATATGTAAGTGTTATTTATATTTATGATCAATGTAACATTATCATCCAATAAGTGCAGAGTAAATAAACCATAAAAAATGAACAATCACACACATGCATAGTACACCAGTATTTTTTTGTGGAAACCCAATGTTATAACCCTAAATTGCACCACACATGCTTACCTGGCATCAAGCCATCTCATATCCCTTCTTTGCCAAAGCACTGCTAAACAACTCTTTGAAAATCCTCTTTTATAAAGGTCCATGCACCATACTCCATTACTGCACGTGTGTACTGGCTGACCCAAAACAGCCCATGTGGACCGACAAAAGCACGAAAAAAGGAAAGTTGTCTACAGAACATAAAAGCTATGGGTGAGTTAGCTGAAAATCCCGACCATGCATGGTTGAGGGTTCATCCAAATACCTAGCTCCTTCTAGCCTATAAAAGAAGGGGTAGGGGTCCCATTTAAAAAGAGAAAAAATATAGCAAAGAAACTTTGCCCATTTGCGTATTCCCATTGTCCCAACACTTTAGCCTTTCCTGATGCCAAAGGAGATACAAAGCAAAGCAGTTGGAGGACCGTAGAAGAGGAGCCCAGGATCAGGTTCGTAGAGTGGTGGCTGGTCTCAGCTTTTGTAAGTTGACTCATTCAAAGTAATAAAGAAAATGCTTTTCCAGTCCCAATTCATGAAATTTTTATAGGTTGATTAGTATATGTTTTGATTTCTAACCCGTTAGTATATAAATAGGATGCATGGATAGTTGTTTCTTGTCTTGTATGCAGGTCATCTTTGGAAGGAGTATTTCGAATAAGTAATCAAGTACAATGGAGGATCGACATCAAACGTCGAAAACGAGGTAGGTTGATCTTTCTATGCATTTACTAAGAAAAGGGGATTTAAATCTAGGGATGAAGGTAGAAAGTAGTTTTTCTTCGGTCATATCTGCATGCAAAGTCTAAACTCTATTTTCTAGTCCGTAGGGATATTTCACTCACAACAGAATTGGCGACTCCACTGGGGACACTCTCTAGGGTTCCTGGAATTTTATTTAGTTTTTGGGTAGTTTTAAAGACTAGTTTTTCTTGCCTGTTTTTTCTTTGAGTTTCTGTAGGGTCTGAGCTAGCAGAGAGTCTGGTTTTCCATACGAGCTTTCTCTGATTTGCTTGACTATGTTTGTCAGGACCCACAAAGGTACACGCAGCCTGCATAAGGTCTGCACGTGTGTACCCGTGCCCTACTCTCTTATACCCCGCGTGTGAACGCTAGCTGAAGAAGTAGCAGTAGCATGTAGAGTTTAGAGAACTTCAGAGGCAATCGGCCTCTTCCCTGTTAGAATCACACATTCTCAGGGGGTTTTCTGGAATTCTGTCTGAGTCTTGGTTGTTTGCACTCCTATCTCAGATTGTTTTTTCTTTATCATTTTTCCTTACATTATTTGTTTTTCTGTTAAAAAGAGTGTCCAAGCCTTTCAAGGGATCCTGATTATCAATATCAGTGGTCTCCTCCTGGTTTGGTCTGTCTGTTTTCATTTTTTTCATAGTTTAGATATACATGCGACCTGTACAAGGTCAGCCCACATGTACATGCCATTTGTATCTATCCAGCGTGCGTTCGCATGCGTGCTATTAGATTAATAGTCGCGTGCTAGTACATGATACTTTTTGTTGAGGGTAAGGCAATCATCCTTTCCTTTGATAAGAATTATTCCTCTCAGGTGTTTGAATCTCTGTCTAAGCAGTCAGTATCTTAGGATTAATCTTTCCCTTAGCTTGCTTTTTCTCATTTAAAAAAAAAAAGTTGTTATAAAAATAAAAGAATTTTTTAAGGTTTTTAGACAAGTGTGAGAGTCATTTTTTTTAAAATTGCTAGTGTGTGATTTTTGACCTGATTCTTTGTGATCTACAATTAAGACAGAATTGTTTTTCTTGGTTTTTTCTTGTTGGTATGTTTCCTTTCTGCTTTATCAAGCATTTAAATAAAAAAAATCTCTTTCCATTTTCTTATTTGGTTGAAGAATGTGGTTCTGCATTATTATCCAGGGAAAAGTCATTTATTTCATAAGTTTTTGCAGTTTACTTAGATCATAAGTAGCTTGTAGTCAAGTGAAATTTCTTTTGAGTTTGTTGTCCAAAATCTTAAAAAATTAAAAATATTTATTTTGAAAAGTTGTTGAAATTTTGCATTAAGTAAAAGTTTTGTTTCCAGCTTTTTTATTGATTTTTTGCTTTCGTCTTTTACACAACATCAGTTTCACTTTCATACCCCTTAATGTAAGACAAAGCCATAAAATTAATGCTAAATTTAAAATCTACTAGACTTTTATGTTTGTAGGGTTCACCAACTAGTTCAGGATTAGGGCCTTGGATTAGGTTGGAGAGGAAACTCTTCAAGGCCATTTAAAATCAAACATTGGAGTCTGAGTTAGGGAGTGTCTAAGTCCAGTGTCATGAAATTTATCCGGGACCCCCCTCTAACACAGGGGATAAACATGAGGTTGCATGTGGAAAGGTAGCGGAGATAACCCCTCCAAAGCTGGACCAATCGTAGTGGAGAACACATATGGAGGGCGTGTCTTGGGATTCCGTCGTTTGCATTTGCCATGGGGCTTCGTGGGTCTCGAATCCATTCGAGGTCCTCAGTTTTCTTCAGGACCATTTTCTTTCGATACCCTTGACAGGTTTTGGGCTCGATACCTTGCTCATTGTGGTCTACCCGACTTTCAACTGTACCCGCCTGGTGACTGTTCGCGTGCTGGCAACCTAGTTGCCAATCTTGTTTAGGGACATACACAGGTGACTGTGGGGGTATACCACAGTACCTAGGATAGACATCAGGCCACACTTTGCAGAGTATACCCGGAGGGTGCTTTCGTGTTCAATTTGCACTTGCACCGATAAGTTTCTCTAGTGTTGGTTGTTGTAACTGTTCTTCTAATTAATTTAGTGTTCGCCTATCTTATCTTATAGGGTATTTTTTAGTGTGTGTTACTTTTGAACGTTTAGAATACCTTAGAGTGTCTTGAATCTTCTCACACAGAGGAGGATCCTGAGCTCCGCCGGTCATGAAGTCTTCTTGGCCTGCCACCGGTTACACTGGAGCCACCCCCACCATGATTAAGACCAAAGCTAGACCAACAAGGGTCTTTTGAAGCGATCGGGTTACAAGCCATTGTGCCCGACCAACCCCCGAAGGAATCGACTGTTTTGGACCTTGAAGAAACCGCTCTTGGCCTGGTTGAAACCCCAACCATTGATTTCTTGGCACCTTTCATCATACCAATTCAATTTTACGAGCGCCAGATAGTGTTGCACACAACAATGGAAACAAATGCTGTTACTACTTCCGGGAATTCTTTAATTCCCACCATGGTTGTCACCACAGGAGAGCTTTCACCTCCTAACCCACCGTTGTCGGTCCGAGCCACCATGGTCTTGAAAACAACTACTTCGCACAGTGGTCCGATCCCATCTTTGGCGGCGGCCACAACCCCTTTCACACCAAGTGCGACAGGCCCTCCCTTCTCATATAGGATGCCTAGTTCGGGTACAAGTCTTGTACTTTCTTACTCCACTTTACAGAATTTAGGTCTAGGGGCAGGGAGCTCTAGCGCTCCTCTGCAAGGTCACATGGGGGGCACTCCTTCTCCTTTTAATGCTTTCCCTTATGGAGGAGGTCATAACCCTCCTTCGTCCCCTTCACTCAGCGGCTCGCATCAACCATCTGTCGGGCAACCTACACACAATAGTTTATTTGGAGAGGGGAGTCAAGGACCACCTTCGCATAGTATGTCGATAGGTTTGACACTGTTTTCTTTGAACGAAACGTTTGGTAACAACAAATTATTGTTAGCTGCTTTCCCGACTGGGGCCAACCCCATTTTTGGACAATCTACTCCTATGCAAGTTACTATTCCTGCATAGGGGGCAAACCCAGCAGGACCTTGGAATTCAGGGCAAGGATCCATCCTCTCATCCGGAATGCCGATCTGGGGTAATTCTTTCCACAATCAATGGAACCCCAGACAAACTACTATGCCTATCCCCACGGGACCGACATGGGGTAATCCTTCCCAAAGTCCTTCGAATATAATGCATGCCCAATAATATATGTCCTATTTGGGTAATCAACCGATGATGTCTCCACATATGAAAAATCCATACGCTGGCCAGGGCCATGGTTTCTACCAGAATCTGGGCCAGCAGCCAAACTTTTGCTGGCAACTTGGTGCCAGTCAAACTCTAGGCCCCTTTTTCCCAGGTTATCACCAACAACCCAAACTACCTTTCCTGGAAACTTTACACTTGCTAGATTTGACAAGGTTGTTGAATGACCTTATTTGTCACAATCCGCGTTGGCCTCCTATGCCAACAAAGTTGCCTTCGAACATTCCAAAGTTCGAAGCCAAGCCTAACAAAGATCCAAGAGATCATGTGACTACCTTCCATCTTTGGTGCTCATCTAACTCATTGAAAAATGACTTCGTACAGTTGTGATTTTTTCAACGTACTCTCATTGGGAGTGTTGCGAAATGGTACATTGAGCTCGATCTCTCAAGATACTCTTCTTTTGGAAAACTGGTGATGGCTTTCCTGAACCATTTCCATTTACCTGTGAGATACGATGCTGGCACAGAGCTGCTCACCAATTTCGAACAGACAACAGTGGACCATATCTCTGATCACATCCGAGAATGGAGACGTCGAAAGAGTTTAATCAAGGTACCAGTCCCACCAGCATTCCTTCTAGAGTGGTTCCTTAAGTCTTTGGTCTCGCAGTTATCCAAAGACGTTGCGACATCAGGAGTTTTATCCAAAGACGATGCCATCATGAGGGCTCAATAGTTTGAGCTCATTTATTCTCAATCTGGTTTATTATACAACATCTTGCCAGATGCGCCACGTTCAATACTGGATAAAACTAGACAGAGAGTTGGACCACATGCCGATGGTATTGTTGGTTCAACACACACAAATCCCACTGAGAAATTGATGCAGTAGTTGCAGTAGTTAGCTATACAACACACAACGGCCAGTCAAACTACTGCTTTGGCTGCTCCTCCTACCAAAACATCGGAGATACACACAGTGTAGTCGACTAAACCAAAGGCCACCCAACAGCCTGAAGGGAAGAAAAAACAACGAAAGAAGGGTAAGGGGGATAAAAAACCCATCGAAAATGTTGGCAGGGACAACACTGAAAAATGGAAGGTGAGGTATCCATGCAACTTGTGCTCAGAAGACCACCCAACCCATTTATGTCCTTGACTTGCAGAAGCCCAAAAATTTGTCACGCAGCAACAACAGGCGGTGTTGACTAATCCATTTCAACATGGGAAAAATCTAACTCAAGCCTCTGCAAACACAGAAGGGGGCAGCCAAGAACCCTATCCGCCTCCGAACAACCCCGCATCCGTGAATGTATATATGGTTAGGGGTGATGCTTTTATATAGACTAGAGCACATGACTATAGTAAACCAAGTGCTTATGGGAAGGGTAAAGAAGCTGACCTCCCATCTCTTCCTCTACAGATTGATAAGACGTTGGGAGAAACAATGACATGCATTCCAAAAGGTGCATTTAAAAAAGCTTCTCATAACCCAAATGCAAGGGCGTCCCAGAACTACTCTGTGGTGGAGGTCCTCCAAAGCTGCCCTTCTCAGAGGAAAGCCTTGTTAACAACTTTAGGATCTACCGAGACTTGTATTCTAGGTACCATCATGTTGGATACAACTGACTTAAAACCTCGTCTACCTTACCATGTAGCGTTTCAGATAGTAGTGGCTTATCCCATGAAAAATTTTACTCGAAATATCTTTCGCACGGTGGTTGATGAGGGCACCTTGACATGCGTTATGTCGTTGGCATGTTGAAAGGCCATTGTCAAACCTGTTTTGTCTCCATCACCTACTCTCCTCACTGCTTTTGACATTCATTCATTCCGACCACATGGCATCGTTCCTTCTTTCCCTGTGCAGTTAGGAGGGAAGACCATGTGTGTCGAAGTAGAGGTAGTCGATGCTCCCCTTGACTATAAGCTCTTGTTAGGACGTATTTGGACTTATGCTATGCAAGTTGTGGTTGCTAAAATTTTCCAGGTCTTGTTGTTTCCACATGAGGGTCGAATAGTGACCATTGATCAATTATCTTTCTCCAGACCTGACCCAGCTTTGGGGGCATCCACGGTCCCGATGATTGATAATCCTCAACCAGGTGTCGTCAACGTAGGATTTGGTTTGTGCCCATCCTTGATGGGTACCTTCGATTACCCACCTCCTCACGGCGATATCAAATTTATATCCAATCACCATAAGGTTGAGATTTTCCAAGTTTTGTCGTTTCGCACGACTTATTTCGAGGATCCGTGGATACTTCCTTCCCCATCGGCCACGATGGATGAGACAGGACAAACAGGCATGTCCATTCCCTTGTCTACAGTTGAAATAGCGTACTCTTTAGTCGAGCATACTTCAGCTAACCCTGATCCGACTCCTGCACAAGAGTTAGATCCACTTCTAGAGCCTATTTGGGTTTAGGGTTCTCTCACTAACATGGACTCGTTAGACTTAGTCTTGCCTTTTGACGAAGTAGTAATCGAAGCAATGACTAGTCCGGACAAAACTTGGGAGGATCTTCATCACAGATCATATTTTCTCCCAGAGTTAAGCCGAATCAAAGCAGGAGAATTCACCGTGACCATGACGAGAGATTAGTCATTCCCTATTAATCTCTTAGCTATACACAAAATTTATGTTGAGGGAAATATGGAAACTATCGTTGAAACTGTACCGATCAATATCTCTCGAAACCCTAGTGTCGTAGATAATATCTTCATCGGAGTGGATTTCTCCCTTGAAGAGATTCAAATCTACACAGATCTTTTCAAAGAATTATGCGATGTGTTTTCCTGGTCTTATGAGGAGATGCCAGGTATCGATCCAAAAATAGTTGAACATGAGGTCACAATGTATCCTAATGCCAAGCCTGTTCGACAGAAGCTTCGTCCAGTTAATCCTAAGAAAGCAGCAGCCATCAAGATTGAGGTTGAGAAATTGCTAAAGGCAGGTTTTATCTATCCTATCCATTTGACCCAATGGGTGTCAAATCCTGTGCCGATCAATAAAAAACAAGGCACGATTCGTGTATGTACTGATTTCCGTGATTTGAACAAGGCATGTCCCAAAGATAATTTTCCAACACCATTCATCGACCAGATCATTGATGAATGTGCTGGTTGCGAGGCCTTTTCTTTCATGGACGGTTTTTCGGGATATAATCAAATCCAAATCAAACCCGAAGACCAACACAAAACGACATTCATTTGTCCTTGGGGTACATTCGCGTATTGTAAAATGCCTTTCGGTCTTAAAATTGCTGGAGCCACCTTCCAGCGGGCCATGTATTTTTCTTTTCATGATCTCAAGCATATAGTCGAGGCTTATCTAGATGATTTAGCATCACGATCTCGCAAGAGAACGGATCATCCCACACACCTTAGACTAATCTTCAAACGCTGTCGCTACTTTCAGATTCACTTGATTCCAAACAAGTGAAGCTTCTGCGTAACATCAGGACGTTTGTTAGGTTTCATCCTATCAACAACAAGGATCATGGTCGATCCTCTCAAGGTGGAGGCAATAATCCAGTTGTCCCCCCCCCACGCACAATCCTTCAACTTCAGAGTCTACAAGGCAAGGTGAACTTTTTACGACGCTTCATCACCATCTATGCCGAGATCACCAAGGACTTTATGCGTTTACTAAAGAAAGACATTCCCTTTTACTGGGACGATGCCACTCAACACTCTTTCGACGCATTAAAACATGCCCTCACAACTGCCCCCCTACTACGGCCACCTAACTATAACAAAGATTTCTTATTATATCTGGCTGCCGCAGAGTCAACCATTGGCATGGTTTTAGTTCAGGAAGATGACTTGTTCTCAGAATACGTGATCTATTACCTGAGTTGAGGCTTCGTAGGACCTCAACTCAATTATTCTCATATCGAAAAACTTGCATTGGCAGCAGTTCATGTTGTTCAATGGTTCCGTCATTATGTTCTGTTTCGCAAGACCACCGTCATTGCTGTCATGAATCCATTCCAATACATGTTGACATGACGGGTAATCGGCGGAAAAATCAATAGATGGATAGTCATCCTCTAGGAGTTTGACTTAGACTTCATTTTAGCAAAGTCCAAAAAGTCACTGGTCTTCGCAGAGCTTATTTCAGAACTTCCGGTTGAGTCAGGTGACGTTGTGCCTGAAGAATCGCCTATCCTGGGAGATATGTTTTTGGTCACATATTTATATCCTTGGTACATAGATATACTTATCTATCTCTAGACTTTGAAGTGCCCCACTTCTTCTTCTCGTGATGAGCGTCGATGAATACGCCATCAGGCTAAGAATTATTTCATACTTGATGATACGTTGTATCAGAGAGGTGTAGACTGCATCCTACACCGATGTCTCACTCAAGAGGAGGCAGTTATCGTTCTTAATGATTTCCATACCAGAGCTTGTGGTGGTGATTTGTATGGGTTGGAAATAGCCCAAAAGATTCTACGAGTAGGTTACTTCTGGCCGACACTTATCAAAGATTGTATAGAATCGATCAAGAAGTGCCATCCCTGCCAAATCTTCTCTCCGAAGATGAGGGCACATCCCGCTCCCATATTTCCTGTCATCACAATTGGTCCCTTCACCAAGTGGGGGATTGATTACACTACTTGCAACCCCCCTTCAGTAAGGGGGCATCGCTATATCATCGTAGTTGTAGACTACTTCACAAAGTGGGTCGAAGCTATGCCAACGTTTAAAGATGATGGAGAGATTACATCTCTCTTTTTATTCAACCAGATCATAGCAAGGTTCGGCGTCCTGAGGGAGATTGTCACTGACCATGGTAGTCACTTTCAGAATCAGATGATGACCGAATTAACATCAAAGCTTGGGTTACGGCAGGAACATTCATCACCCTACTACCCCCAGGCTAATGGGCAGGTGGAAGCTGTAAAAAAAACTCTTAAGACTATTCTACAGCGAACTATCAACTCCGCCAAGTCAAATTGGCATTTGATGCTATACTCGGCATTATGGGCTTACCGAACATCTATTAAGACTGCAACCGGTTTCTCACCTTTTCAACTCGTTTATGGATTGGAGGTAGTCTTTCCCATCGAATGTCAGATCCTGTCTCTAAAATTGGCAGTACAATTATTGCCCGACACTTCTCCACTTGAAGAACGGTTAGTATACCTTAAGCAGCTCAATGAACAGCGTCGTGATGTGGCCCTAGCCAATGAGGCTCACAAACATAAGGTCAAGTGTCAATATGATAGGTCTGTTCATCCTCGGATTTTCTCTGAAGGTGACCTTGTCCTGGTCTATGACCAAGATAAGGACCCCCTGGGGGCAGGCAAATTCAAACCCATGTGGTTCGTGCCTTTCATCATAAAAGAGGTATTAAAAAAGGGTGCCTATCATCTGGTTGATTTTGAAGGGAATGCTTTGGCAGAGCCTAGAAATGCGCTCTACCTCAAGAAGTATTACTCATAGGCAGGTCACTGTGGGTAACTTTTTGTAACATATGTATAGTATTTGTACTATTACTTTTTTGTTTCTTTTAAATGTTATGGACGTGTCATTGATATTATCTTTCATCAATATGGCATATGTCAAGTGATTTCGAGGTGTTCATTGGGTATGCAAACGGTGCTAGTCGGCACAATCAGAGGCTTGCCTCCGTAGCTTGGGTAATCTTTACACCTCAGGGCCAGTTGTTATCCTCCAGAGGTGTTTGCTTAGGTGACACCACAAATAATGTCGCCGAGTATAGTGCAGTTATTGAGTTGCTTCGTGATGCTTTGTCATTGGGTATCTCTCATCTTCGGGTCTATCTCGACGCTCAATTGGTTGTGTCTCATTTAAACAAAGTATACCGGGTTCATGATCCAACTTTACACCGACGATTCCTTAGGGTACATCTCTTAGAATGAAACTTTGATTATATTACAAATTTTCATTTTCCTAGAAGATTAAACCAAATTACAGATACTTTAGCTAATCAAATTTTAGATTGGCATATTGCACACATATAAAAGAACATTGACATAATCATGTAAATACATTTTTTCACACGTGATCCATAAGACACAAAAGACAAAAAAACCATATATAATATCATAAAAGTAACCAGAGTACATGGATGGACGCAAGCGCCTCAAAAATAGGACCAATAACGAGTCACAGGGCTTATGCCCTCAAAAAATATATACAAGTAGTGCTCGTGTCACGTAAAATTTCTAAATAGGTTAAGGGCCTATGGGCCCTGTTATACTGGTCCACAGCATGAGCTAGACACCTAAACAATCATACCCACGTTCAAGGTGCCCCCACTACATGAGGCTGCATAGATGGCGACAGGTCCTCAATCTCTGCCATCGGGACTGTGCGAGTGAGTACATTAAAGTTTCACTCAACTCATCTAAGAAGTCTCTCAGGCTCCCCGGCTGGGAGGTCTCCTGCTACTACTGGTCCCCCGACAGTGGTAGCTGCGGCCCCTAGCCGAGGATGACGCATGTTCCTTGCATAATCGGCAGGTCGCACGGGTTCCACATCTGCATGCAACGAATGTATATCCATCAAATACTCTGGCATATAAAAAAAATGATATATATAACAAAAACGACATAAAAATCACATATACAAGAAAAAAACTACAAAGGTGGAGACTTACCCATCTCCCCTCGCTCCTCACCAGGAGGCACGAGTATCTCAGGATCTCTCAAAAAGTCTATCCCTGCATATGGGTAATCCTCGATCACAGGGATCTGCAGTGACAACCATGCAAAAAAGTCATCATCGAAGGACTGATTGGTCCTTTCACCACCCTATCGCGGTAGTAATACTTCCCATCTACATAAAGTAGGAAAAGAGGCCTGATGTCCTCATACCACTACCCGAGGACTAAATCTCGGAACTCTCTCGAAAAAGAAGGAAAAAAAAATAGTCCCGAACCCGAAGTTCCTCTGTGTCCGCTGACGACAATCTGTCAATTGCCTCTTCATACACTCCAGTAGTGTGGTACTCCAGTAAAAAATTTTTGCATTCAAGAACTGGATAGCATAGTTCATCTGTGCATGGGATGCCTGATGCAAGGTCGTTGAACCGGTAATCAGCCCAATGAGCAATAATATCGCTTGCAGCGATAGGTTAGTAATGTTACTTATGGGCACTTGGGAGCTCAAACGGTTTGTCCCATCCTCACAGTGCAGGGATATCAGTTCCGCTATGTTATGCGGCCCCAATGGAAACGTCCTGAAATTGACTAGTTCCCCTCTCCTTGAGAGGCCAGTCAAAAAGTAGATATCCTCAGTGGTAGGCACCAATGATTGCCCCTCTAGCATGAAATCCTCTACATCAGGGTGCCAATAGTCAACCAAGGCATTCAGTAGCCTCGGTTGCACCCGCATAAATGGACATAAGAAGAACTTTAGCAAACCACATTGCATCAACGCGGCCATGGAATTCAGATCTCCCACAACCAACTCACCAACTTCTTCATGCTCCCTTTCCCTCCAGTGGACATACATCCTGCCAAAACAACAAAGTTCAGGAGGGTGAGTGAGTGCTCTTTAGTTATTTTTGTTTATAAAGGGAGGTCCATGCGTGTTGTCTAGGTGACAGTCACGTGTACACGTGGGTAGTTTTTAATTTGCCTAAGTGTACATGTGGCCTGTCCAGAGACAACCTGCGTGGACCTAGGGCCGACCTTTTAAAGGTCGACGCCCACCCAAAAAATGAAATGGAAAGCAAAAATAAAGAATTGAATAGCTAGGGGAGTTTGTACTTACTTGGTCTATACGGAAGTTCGTTTCGTCCACTGTAGCTCCCGAAATTAGAGGGGGTCTTTTGGCTCCAAAGTCAATTTCCAAATCAGCAATGGTGACAATGAGTTGCCAGCTTATATTTATAGACTTTTTGTCCTCTTTTTGTCACTTTTTTGGCCTCCCTTATCATTTTATTTATACCAAAAATCATTTAGAGTGATTCAAGAGTTATATAGGAAGGATTTGATCGGGTATTGGGACATTTTTATTTTTTTTTGAGTTTTGAGTAAATTTTGACGGTCCATGAAAAATTTTCTGATGATCAACTTGAGCATATAGGTTAGGTTTCTACCTTGATTTTTGTATCTTGTTGTCTTTTTCATTCTCCATAGGATCGATCCCATCAGATTGTGACACAAAACCATCATCTCTGCTTTAGAAGTGTCACAATTTGGCAGTAGAGCTTACCGGAACATGGATGCCCTAGGTAGATCCTCGTTGCATTATGGCATTCATGTTGTCTCTAAAAACAATGTAGGCTAGGGAATCCTTATAGTCTTTCCTAAATATGAGTTTGAGCCTCATTTTCATAATTCTTCTTTGCTCTTGACCCCACCCTCAGGACTCCCAAAGAATAACGGGTCTTCTTTTAGGCCCTTTTCAGACCCTCTAAATATGAAACGATTGTCGAGCGATCTTGTGGCATTTCACGCTCGTTAAACTGAAATTTGAAGTCACGTCTGTCCGGCGGTAGTTTACCCCTTTTTTGATCCGGACGGTCAACTGTACGAACAAAGGTATACTCTATGGAACTTCATCTCTATAGAAGAGTACTCTCAGGTATAATTTTATCCCTTTTTTGATCCTAAGAGACTAAACTTACGAAGAAGGAACCCCAACGGAGTCCATAGTTAAGCTCTTTTCAGACTCCCTAAAATTGAAAAGATTGCCAAGTGACCTGATTCTTTCACACTCGTAAAATTGGTCCAGAAGAACATTCCTGACGGAGTCCATAGTCAATATTTTTTCAGACTCCTTAAAAATGAAAAAATCGCCGAGTGATCTTGTCCTTGTCACACTCGTTAAAATGGTTTTGAATCGACGTCTTATCGGTGCTAGTTTACCCCTTTTTCGAACCAACTAGACTATATCCGAAAAAGGTACCCCAATGGAGTCTCCTTTTATGTTTTTTCAGATTCTCTAAATATGAAAAACCACCGAGCTTACCTTTTCTGGGCTCGTTAAACTTACATCGAAGGACATTACCATTGTGTGTTTTGTTAACTGCGTTTGCATACCTTCTATGTCATCCTAGTAACAATTTGCTTCTGAGTTTTAACACCCTTGGCCCCTGAAGGATTTTTCCTGAGTATCATTCTACTAGAACATCATTCTTGTCCTTATGTCTTGAACTTGTATGTTTGCAACACTTGTTCCTCCTTTGTAACGTAATATTCCTTTATTATTTTTCCACAATTATTGAAAAGGACAAAAAAAAAATCAAATATACCCCAAAGAGAGGAAGGGAAAAGTATTTTCTTTATTGGCAGCACAATGAGTCGCCCTTGGATAAAGCACATCTGTCTGTTTGTTCATCAGACTATGGGATGTAGTACGACTATAGGGAGCCTTTTCTCGCTATATAAGTTGTGTCCACCGTTTGGTTATTATTCCAAACATATGGAGAGTTTGCGTTGCCTCCTGCTTCGTAGACTTATGATTAATGCCATGCTGCTTGAGTCTCATCATTTTTCATGCTATTATCCAAGGGAAGTTTGTCACCAAGCCTAAGTCGTCCCCTCTTCATTTTTGTCTCTTGCCTCATGCCCGACCATCCCGAATGTCCAATCAAGTCCTTGTTCGAAATCAATGAAGCCTTCAATCTGATCATCAAGTCCATGACCGACGAGCAGTCGAAGACCTCTGGGTAGTGCAGTTGTACACTCATATTACACTCCTACCTGAGTTTGGAAGATTTTGAAGTTGTTTCTCGAGCTCTGAAGACCTCATCTCCAGCCAACAAGCCGAATCAGCTTCTGGAAGATGGATACTCTATATGTATATATTTCTGATTTCGAGATGTAGCTTTGTTGTGTATTGTTCGTGGCTACTCTTTATATAGTTATATGACATGGATCTACAATGTATTTGATTGGTAGCCATGATTCTTTTTTATCCGTGACTCCTGGTTCCTGATCCTTGGGCTCAATCATTCGGCATATTAGTAAATATTGGTAATGTATTTCGGCCATCAGATGCTCTTCTGACCTCATACATTAGGGGGCATCTGTTATAACCCTAAATTGCACCACACATGATTACCTGGCATTAGGCCATCTCATATCCCTTCTTTGCCAAAACATTGTTGAACAACTCTTTGAAAATCCTCTTTTATAAAGGTCCACGCACCATACTCCATTACTGCACGCGTGTACACGCTGGCTGACCCAAAACAAACCACGTGGACCGACAAAAGCATGAAAACAGGAAAGTTGCCGATGGAACGCATAAGCTATGGGTGAGTTAACTGAAACTGTTGGCCATGCATGGCTGAGGGTTCGTCCAAATACCTAGCTCCTTCTAGCCTATAAAAGAAGGGGTAGGGGTCCCATTTAAAAAGAGAAAAAATATAGCAAATAAACTCTGCCCATTTGCATATTCCCATTGTCCCAACCCTTTAGCCTTTCCTGATGCCAAAGGAGATACAAAGCAAAGCAGTTGGAGAACAGTAGAAGAGGAGCCCAGGATCAGGGTCGCGGAGCGGTGGCCAGTCTCAGCTTTTGTAAGTTGACTCATTCAAAGTAATAAAGAAAATGCTTTTCCCGTCCCAATTCATGAACTTTTTATAGTTTGATTAGTATATGTTTTGATTTCTAACCCATTACTATATAAGTAGGATGCATGCATAGTTGTTGCTTGTCTTGTATGCAGGTTAGCTTTGGAAGGAGTATTGTGAACAAGTAATCAAGTACAACAGAGGATCGACATCAAACGTCGGAACGAGGTAGGTTGATATTTCCATGCATTTACTAAGAAAAGGGGATTTAAATCTAGGGATGAAGGTAGAAAGTAGTTTTTCTTCGGTCATATCTGCATGCAAAGTTTGAAATCTATTTGCTAGTCCGTAGGGAGATTTCCCTCACAACACCCAATGTGGGAGAAAACCACAAAATTATTTTTCTTATATGTCTTTAATAATTACATTCATTGGAAGCACTAAATTCCTTTGTTCTCCAGCTGCAACTCGAAGGAGGCTCCGACCCCCTATATTTTCATTCTACAACTTGAGGGAAGCTCCAACTCCCCAATTCTATAGCTACAACTAGAAGGAGGCTACAACCCTCTATGTTCTCTGGCTAGAACCACCTATCCTTGCCCCATCCTGTCTCCCTGAAATATAAGTAAGATGATGAAACCACTGTCACACTGCCACTATGAGATATAATGTTGTAAACCTATACCAATCTGACCCAACAAATTGTAACCAACCTGTGCCACAGTCCAGTAACCAACCTGTACTTGTACTCATCCTATACCAATAAAAAACCAACAGATACACGGCCTATTTGTGTTGCAACACGTGTATGTATGCACTATGTATGTATTGCATCTTGCGTATGTATGCGACCTGTCTATACGAAATCCTGCATATGCCTTCTGAAAGATAGGCTTTTGCACTTTTGTTGAAACTCAGACACTTTGCTTCCTCTTGTCAACTCAACCTACAACCTGTCACTGTGTCCAACCTGTAGGTGTTCCCTGTGCATACATCGTCATACATATCCATTAACCAAGTGTATCTATATCTCTCTAGTCATGTTCCATACAAGTATAATCATGAACACATATAATAACCCTCACAAATACAAGCTCTCAACAATGTACCAAAAAAACCCTTAGCCATATGCCTGGAAATACAAGATGTGCATCAACACTAACAAGATGTATCAATGATAAATATTGATTATACTAGCACTGTATTTCTGTAGATATGACTTATATAGAAAGTCCCATGCAACCAATAATCTCTCTAGGGAAAATCCTCAAACCCCCATAACCATTTCTCATGTAGACAAAAAAATCCAACTACTCATAGAAATAAGACATACCTTTTGAACCAATAGAAAGATCTAATGTACCTGATCACTATAGACCTTCCTTGGAGTTTTCTTTCATACTCTAGAGACCTGGCATCTTTATCTTCTCAAGTTTCTATGGCTTTACCCTCATGTACGCTCCCTATTATACTGTTATCCCGCGTATGTATGCACCCTATTATATTGTTAGCCCATGTATGCATGCACTATATTATATTGTTAGTGTGTGTACATCTCAGAAACTAGGGTTTTTCAGTATTTTTGAAACTCCAAAACTTTTGTCGTCAACCCTTCATGCTACCTCAGACTTGTGCAAGTTCAGATGTATCAATGAGTAAATGCAATAAACCTTACACAATAATAGATATTCAATGTTCTCAATAGGTTCTAATAGGAGAGCCTTTCTCTCTTATTTATACTTCAATGTATATTCCTCAAGGGCTTACCTTCTAAACAACTTAACCCAATTTCCTTCTTTTAGGGTTAACCCACTTCTAAGCACTTTCCAACTTCTAACCCACTTTGCTACAAATAGTAATTTCTCCACTTCTAGTTGAAACTAAATTATTTTTAATTATTTTCTTATTGCAACAACTTAACCCATGATTAACTCCTAGTTTCACCCACTTGACTAGTCAATTTCTTCTAGGGGATTATAGAATAACTTGATTTCTTTGACCTTCTAGATAACTCATGGGGGTTCTCTAACTTCACAAGGCCATAACTCTCTAACCATGACGAGTTACAAGATGTTCCACATATCATCAGAAATTGCATGACATGTACTATCCATCTAGAATAGTTTTAACTACAAACATACTACCCTTCATACCATTATAAATAAAATGAACATTAATCCATTAACCATATTGTTGGGCTACCAGAATTTTCTACCGGACTTTATTCAAGGGTTGAAGTCAATGACAACTAACCCAATTAATAAAAAATATCCCCCTTTGGCATTGATGGAAACACTCTGATGCAACACTGAATTCATATCACTTATGCTCTCCCTGTGACCATCACTCCCCCTAGAAACATGCATTTGTGCTCTCTCTCCAAGCATCAAACTATCTATCCTCCATCTAGTGAATCTCTCCCCCTTTGACATCAACAGAAAAGGTAACTTCCCATCCGGGTTCGATCCCCCTAACTGAACTGTACTTGGTGTTGCTCCCCCTGAATGAACTCTTCCTGAACCTACTCCCCCATCTTGAACTATCCTCTTGATGGTGCTTCCTCATGTAAATCTAAAACATATAAGATAAGAATTCAAAAAATTCAATTTTGAGTAGAAATTACTCCGATTCTATGGCGAAGATACTCAAAGGCTTCCCTTGGAAGCGGTTTTGTGAATATATTTGCAACCTGTTCTTTTGTTTCCACATACTCAACTCTAATGTTATTCTCTGCAACCTATTCCCATAGAAAGTGATACTTGATTGGAATGTTCTTCGTCTTTGAGTGCATCACTGGATTCTTTGAGATAATGATGGCACTTGTCTTATCACAATATATTGGAATGGGCTCATCATACTCAACTTGTATATCTGTCAGAGTTTGTTTCATCCATAGAACCTGTGTACAACATGATGTTTCTGCAATATAATCTGCTTTGACTGTAGACAATGATATCGATGACTATTTCTTTCTTATCCAGGATACCAAACACTCACCCAAGTAGAATGTTGCTCCATTGGTTCTTCATCGTTCATCAATGAAACTTTCCCAATCTACATTTGTGTAGGAAATAAGTGATAGATCCTTTCCTTTTGGATACCATAATCCAAACTCTTTTGTGCCCTTGAGATATCTGAAAATCCTCTTCACTGCTAGAACATGTGATTACTTTGGTGTTTCTTTAAATCATGCCATCTGTCCAATTGCCTACATTACATATGGTCTGGATACTATCACATAAAGTAAGTTTCCAATCATTGACCCATACTTCCTCTGATCTATAGGCTTTGAATAACTACCTTTGCTAAACTTGCAACTGGTTTTCAATCTTCCATTCCAAACCTCTTTATCATTTCTCTGATATACTTAGTTTGAGAATAAAAAATGCCTTGGTTTCTTTGACATATATGAAGACCTGAAAAGAAGGATAGTTCTCCAAGTAATGACATTTCAAATTCATTCTGCATATCCTTTTTGAATTGTTGGCTTAACCTATCATCATCACTTCCAAAAATAACATCAACAACATAAACTGAAAGTAATAAAATACTATCTTGAGTTACCTTGATGTAGAGTTTGTTGTCTGTATTTCCTTTTCTGAACCCTAATTCTTGTATATATCTATCTAGTCTAGAGTACCATGCTTTGGGAGCCTGTTTTAGACCATACAAAGCCTTCTTCAACTTGCACACATAATATTCGTTCTCCGACACTTGAAATCCTTCTAGTTGCTCAATGTAGACTTCTTCTTCAAGTTACCCATTTAGAAAGGATGATTTCACATCCATCTGATACACTTTAATATTCTTGGAGCATGTATAAGCTAAGATCAATCAGATTTATTCCATTCTTCCTCGTAACCTATCCATTTTCATTCAATTTATTTATGAAGACCCATTTTGTTCCAATCACATTCTTGTACCTTGGTATTGAAACCAATTCCCAAGTGTCATTCTTATCTATTTGATCCAACTCTTCATTCATGGAATTTTTACAGAAATCATCCTTGTTGTCTTCTTCAAAACTATTTGGTTCAATCAAAGATAAGAGTGTTAGGTGCAGTTGTTCTGGTGAACAATTTTTTCTTCTAGTCTCAATTCTTGCATCTTTGTTCCCGATAATCTGATCTCAAGGATGATTCTTCTGTACTCATTTTCTAGGTTTCTTTGGAGGTACTTGATGAATTTGCTCTTATAATTCTATCTGATCTTCTTCATCTTCCCCTTTTCTAGCTTCTTCATCCTTTTCTTCTTCTTCATAAAAATGTTCCATTGATTCCTTTTCTTCTTCCTTTAATTTTCATCCACTTGTTTCATCAATTGTTACATTGATGCTTTCCACAACTTTGTTGAGCCTTATATTGTAACACTTGTATGGTTTCCTTGTACTTGAGTAACCAAAAAGTACACCTTTGTCCACATGAGAGTCAAACTTTCCCATTCTTCCATCTTCTATTTTGATGTATCATTTTCTTCCGAACACTATGAAGTGATTCACATTTTTTGGTCATCCTTTCCATAGCTCGCAAGGAGTTTTTTCACTGTTGTTTATGGGAATTACTTTGTTTTGAATGTGAAAATTTTTATGCATTGCATATGTACAAAAGACATCTATCAATTTATAATCCATTAACATTGTTCAAGCCATTTGTTGTACTATCATGTTCTTTCTTTCAACAAATCCATTATGTTGAGGTGTCCTAGTGACGAAGAATTGACTTTTTATTCCATTCTTGCTGAAGAAATCCATAAATTCCTTTGAAGTAAACTCTCCTCCATTGTATGATATCAAACATTTGATTTTTGAATCCATTTCATTTTCAACCATTTCCTTGTATACCTTGAAATTTTCAAATTCTTTTGATTTCTTCCTGGGAAAACAAACTGCATTCATTCTTGTATAATCATCAACCAATAACATAAATAATTGCTCACCTTTTAACACCTTTTTTCTAGTTGGTCCAACTAGATCAGTATGCACAATTTCCAGTTGTCTTATTGTTGAATATTCCTTTGATTTGAATCTCGTCTTTGTTTTCTTTCCTTGTTGACAATGATTGCATAGTGTTGGTTGGCTTTGTGATCTGGGGCATTTCTCTAACTGATTATTTTTTACTGAATTTGACGAGGTTATTGAAGTTTATGTGATCCATTCTTCTGTGTCATAGCCAAACTTCATCTTCCTTTCCCAGAAATCACTTTTCATTTCCAATTTCACTTAATACATATATGTCGCTTAAAGTTCTTGCAGTCAATCAATTTTCTTAATCCTTGTAACATCCCAGGTTTTTGAACCCCCATTTTAAATAATGTATTGTTACAAAGATGAGAGGCCAGAGTGCCCAAACAATTATTGAAGGGCCAGTATGCCCAAGAAATGTAATTTTTTTATCATTAATAATAATAAATACATTGTTGGCTGCTAGATGGACAAGGACTAGAGTTATAGGGGGCTATGATTCCACAAGAGAGGGAGCTTGAGGGACTAAGAGTTTATTCCTATTTTATTATTATTATTTTTTTTGTCTAAGGGAGGGGATCAGTTATGTGAACTTCTTGGGGAAGGCCAGGAGGTTCTTGTTTTCCCCACAAGGTTACTTAAACCTGCCTCTAGTCTGATGAGGGGGTTGGACTGATGACTTGTTCATTGTTTTCCCATTCCCTCACTCATTATTCCCTCACACACTCCCATGCACCCCCCCTGACTTGTCCATTGATCATGATCACCTGCGTCTTGGCTTGGAAAAGGAAATGGAGCTGCTGAATAACTTAGCCATGTGATATTTGGTTGTAGTGGTCACTAGTGTGATCCAGCCGTGACCTGGGGCTTGCATGTCTGAAATGCATTAGCATGTGCCCTATTTTTCTCACAACTGTGAGTCATGAGAGTTCCAATATTGAGATTCTAGACCAGTTGTGTTGGAAGACCTGGAAGGAAGGAGAAGGACAACCTGAGGGACTGCATGGCAGAGAAGGGTGGAGGTCCATTCTCTCGAGTGGCACAAGCTGGGTAGAAGATAGCTAGGTACTTGGATTGTTGTGGGTGTCAGGAAACCTATGAGAGCTTGAGAGATGACTGGTTTGGGAACCCAATTACACTCTAGAACCGTCCTTGTGGATTCATAGCCCTGGCTCAGGGGTGACACTACTGTTGGGATTTAGAGCAGCGGTATCTATGGTTGGGTGGAACGTCCTTGGTATGTAGCCAGTCGGTGTCATCTTTCATAAAGATAAGTAATCTCTGTCGTGATATTACTATCTGTGTATGAATGTGTTCCATTGTGTAGTTTAATTGTCATTTACATGTATATGAATGTATTTCCGTTGTGTATATTTAATTATCATTTAACATAATCTTTAGATCTTGCATGCTTGCTGGATATTGTTGTGCATGTCGTTAAATCTGTTATCTTATGCATCCTTAATAAATAAATAAGGTCATCATGAGAAATAAGTTCAAGGGCAGGCTTGCATGTAGCATACCCGGCCTGTGGGTGGCTGGGTATGTTACAGATTG